>OZ019977.1:20477106-20526105 GCA_963970395.1 Ephialtes manifestator | reverse complement strand
GCTAACTCATGTTTTGTAAAAAATTTATGCAATAACGACAGTTTTTTTAAATTTCAAAACTGAGGAATTTAATTGGACACACTTTGAATATTTTTTAAACGTGTAATCGATCAATATTTAAAAATTAGCCGTTAAATCCACTTAAATGAATATTTTACACATTAAAGTATAGGCGAAAAATACTAATTTTCAAATTAGTTTCTTTTACTTACAGAACAGATCTTCACATCATTTAACGCTCCTTTTTTTAATCAGTCCCAACCGTGGATTTCGAGATATAGTAAGATTGACGCATCCATCGTCAACGCCTTTAAGGTTCCGGAAAGCATTGACGTCAATAGCTTCGAGGAAATAAAGATTCTTCGCAACGAGACTTCGCAGCCGTAAATTCACTATTAAAGATTAAATCCCTAATAGGATTGCTGCTGATGATCAGCTTTTCCAACGCCGGATAATTAATCGAGTTCAAACTTTCAGGTATGATTACAAAATCGTTGCCAGAAATATCCAATAAACGAACTTGATCAAATTGCACGTTTGTTAAATTGGTCAATAAATTACTGCTGACATTCAGATGCTTTACTTCTTTAAACCATTTAGCTTCGCCTTCGATAACAGCTATTGAATTTTCTTCAATATTAAAATGACTAATTTGTGGAAGATTAAGAGGCAAAAGATTCAATCATATTCTGACCAACGCTGAGTATTTTCAATGATTCTGGTAAATCTTCTCCGATATTGTTTTCAATAAATTGTTGATCGCACGAAGATGATTAAGTGAACGAAGCTGCAAAAGAGTTTCGCCAGGTAAATTGCCAATTTTGGTTTAAAGAAACGTCAAGAAATTGTAGATTTTGATAGTGATTTTAGAAAATCACTTTTGATTGTTTTTAATTTATTATGGGAGAGATCAAGATGAGTAAGTTTTGGCAATTGATTAGGTGTAATGTCATTCAAATCAGCTATTTCATTGTTGCTAAGATTTAGCTTCAGCAGATTTTCTGTATTTTCAAAAACTGATCCACTTAAAGTTGTTAAGGCATTGAAGGAGAAATCCAACTCTTCGAGATTCTTCAGATTTTTAAAAATATCAGCTTCGAAAATTTCCATCGAATTTTCTGACAAATCCAGAGATTTCAGTTGTTTTATTTCAGTTGTTTTAATCCTCTGAAGGCGTCTAAGGGTAAGATGACTATTTCGTGCTTCGATAAAATAAGTTTTTCCACGTTATCGTAACCGTCGAATGCCAAGAGGTCTAATATTTCCGTGTAATTGTCCATTTCTCGTTTTCCTTCGCAGCTAATAATTCTAGCAGCTTCTGCAAACATTTGATATAATAGATAACAATATCTTCTGCGGAGGATGACAATTTAAAAAAAAAATGGTACCTGATTGCGTGCAGACACATAGTTCGCATATTCCGCCGAAAGAATTGTTCACAAAATTTATAAGTAAAAAACACACGACGAAATTTCGTAGATTTTTTGTATTCGACATTTCGAAGGTAAATCCGCTCACAGAGCGCGACTACTTTCTGACGGACTACAATAAGACTGTTGTACTATCCGTACTAGGGCATAAAGATACCATATCTGATATCTGATAATGCAAAAGCGTCGTTTAGGCGATTCGTGTGCTTTCTGATAACTGCCATACCAATCCGCTATTAGCAATCGTATGATTCACATCTGCTGGCTAAAATATGTCTTATCTGTGTACGAGAACGCGAAAAGGATAAATGATGGAACGTTTAAAAAAATCTACATTCTATTCATTCATTACTAAAGGACCTTTTTTATGAAAGAAAAACAATTATTATTGATCAACTTGCTCAAATACCTCAAATAATTAAGAAAAAAAAAAGAAAAAGCGAATACACAACATGTTTATTTATTTAATTTAAAAAAGGATGCATTACTTCCTCATTATTTTTCGCTTTTTACAAAGTTTCCTCTCTGAGGAAGCAAACAGTATGTTATTCAATTTTGGCTTCCTCATAGAGGAAGCTTTGTAAAAAGCGAAAAATAATGAGGAAGCAATGTGCAAGGTTCTACTTTGCATCCTTTTTTAAATCAGATAAATAAACATGTTGTGAATTCGCTTTTTCTTTTTTGTTATTCCGTTATTTCGTTATTATTAGAGCGTTTTCAAAAGTAAATGTGATAACGTATATTATTAAAAATAATTCAACATTCCATAAAATCATAAATTTCATACCGTTTGTCACTAAAATATACATATATAATGGCTGAATATTGTTTCATTTATATACAAAATTTGAGCTCGCTATTTCAAGTTTTGCAAAAGTTACAATAGAACGATAATGTCAATTTTTTAAAAATTCAAAATTCCATAAAATCTGAACCACTTTACGGATTCGAGCCAAATTCAATACCAAACAGCATTGAGTGCACCTACTCTTATAACCAACTATTTAGCAAAATAGACTAAATTTTATGAAAGTTAGAGCGACCACGTCCTTTTTTCAAAAAATTCAAAACGGCATAAAATCGAAATTTTCGCACAGATTTTGTCGAAAATTGCTACAGTTGAAGAGGGTCTGCTGCTACACTCGTGTGCCAAATTTGAGCGCGATATACAAAACCGTTCTTGAGTTATCGGCGTTCGAATTTTTGTATACACACACACACACACACACACACACACACACACACACACACACACACACACACACACACACACACACACACACACACACACACACACACACACACACACACACACACACACACACACACACACACACACACACACACACACACACACACACACACACACACACACACACACACACACACACACACACACACACACACACACACACACACACACACACACACACACACACACACACACACACACACACACACACACACACACACACACACACACACACACACACACACACACACACACACACACACACACACACACACACACACACACACACACACACACACACACACACACACACACACACACACACACACACACACACACACACACACACACACACACACACACACACACACACACACACACACACACACACACACACACACACACACACACACACACACACACACACACACACACACACACACACACACACACACACACACACACACACACACACACACACACACACACACACACACACACACACACACACACACACACACACACACACACACACACACACACACACACACACACACACACACACACACACACACACACACACACACACACACACACACACACACACACACACACACACACACATTTTTTCTAGATCACTTTTTTGGACGTTTTTGACTATTCTAAGTGTCCTGACATAACAATCTCGAAAAAAAATTTTCATGAAAACATAGCTTCCTCTATGAGGAAGCAAAAGGATCAAAGTAGAACCTTGCACATTGCTTCCTCCTTCTTTTTCGCTTTTTTCAAAGCCGCCTCTACGAGGAAGTTTCTTGATTTTATTTTTGGCTTCCTCATAGAGGAAGCTTTGCGAAAGATGAAAATTATTGACGAAGTTGATGATTTCTGACGTTTTACGAAATTCAGAGCGACAACAATAAATTTTTAAAAAATTCAAAATCCGAACCGGTTTACCGATCATCACCAAATTTGGTATGTAGCAGGGCTGAATGTTATTTTTCCTGTGCATAAAATTTCAGTCGATTGGTTGAAATTTTACCTGAATTAGAGCAAAACGAAATTTTTTTGAAAAATTCATAATCTCATAAAAACCGAATCCCTTTAGCGATTTGGCCCAAATTCAATACCAAAGGTCGTATCACTTTGTTCAATTGTAATACGAAGTTTCAGTCCGATAACTAAAAATTCGTTCGAGCAAGAGCATTTACGTACTTTTTTCAAAATTTCAAAATTCTTATAAAAATGAAATGCGTTAAGCGATTTTTGTAAAACTTATACCAATTGAAGATTAGCCAGTACTCTACATGTTGTTTAAATTTTAGCTGATCCGGTCGAATACTTTATAAGTTACAGTTATATGAATTTTTGGCCTTTCATCACACACACACATACATACATCCGGGCGATTTTTCTAAACCACGTTTCTCGACGTTTCAAACCATTCATTTTGACATGAAAATCTCGAAAAAAAAAGTCATGAAAACAATTCCTCTATGAGGAAGCAAAAAAAAATTAAACAATTAAGTCGTTTTCAGAAAATCTCATTTATTCCATTCTTCATCAAACGTGAATCCTTGATTTGGTCCAAGAAAGTTCATAAGCTTAAAAGTAATGAAATCAGAATTAAATCTTTGTACACGTTTTTGTAAAGGTTTTTGAAGTAAACGAAAATAGAAGAATATTTTTTGTATTAAAATTGAGTCACAATGTAGAGAAACTTTGATGTATTTGCTACTTATTTAAAAAATTAGCTGATTATTTTTTTTCTTAAATCTAGTAAAAGAAAAAATACATATTTACCACCGATTTCATTACGCTTAAGTTTGCCAAACTTTTCAATTTCACATTCCTAAGTCTTTTAGCTATATTTAACATTCGCTAAAATTGTTAACAATTTTTTTCGTGAAGAAAAGCGCATAATCGCAAGCATAAAAAAAAATACAAACTATACATAATTTAATTAGCGATTTTTGTCGATCCACGATAATTTAAAATAAATAAAAACTAAATAGTATCAAATGATCTTCAAGCTTTCTTGAAGAAACTCATTAAAGATGTTTGCTTCTTTTTCACCGGCGCTTTTGACTCCTTCGTTTCCTTCGGTCTTTCGATCTCCATTTTCTTCTCTTTTTCCACGACTTCAGGCTCTTCTTCAGAGCAACTCTCGTAAACGTGCTCTTTTCTCGTGATGAGAAAACCATCTTCATCCAAAAATGTTTTGTCCACCAATTTGCGTACTTTTCGTTTGTTTCCTTCCGTCCGAATAGCCGGAGGACTCGGGGATTTATCCTTTTTCGGAGAAGGCGGCGGAGGTGATTCAAACATATCTTCATCCGCGCTTTCATTGGCGGATTCTTCACTGGAATCCGAAGCAACAATTATGCGTTTTCTCTTCTTTGTTTCTTCCTCAGAGTCTTGACTTCTCCCGCGTTTCGTACCGCGATTGGATTTTTTGTTTTTACTCGCTTTATTCTTTTTGCTAGGCGGAGCTTTGTCAATTTTTTCAGCTTTTTCCGACTTTTTAGAATCGCTGGTAGTTTTCTTCTCTTCTTTTTCGTCTGGAGATGAAACTACGGATTCCTTAGACACATTCATGCTATCCTCGTTTTCCTTAGCCTTTGCTTTTCCAAACAAAGCTTCAGCTGCAGATTTTGTAGCTTTTGTTTCAGGCGAAATGGCAGAATCTTTTTTAGCATTATCGGTGGCTGCGTTATTGGAAGAAGAAGAAGAGGTTTGAGGCTTTTGCTGGTTGCCAGCTTTGGCGAAAAGATGCCCAAAGCCTGCTTTGGTGCTCTGTACTGGTTTTTTAGAAATCCCTTTCTTTTCGTTACTTTTTGCTTTGGGAGGAGAATTTTTTTTGGGCTTTTCTTCGGACTTTGTTTCAGTTTCTTTGTTCTCTTCTTTTTTGGGTGTTTCTTTGATCGTTGAAGGATCTTTTTTGCTGGGAGCTTGTGGCGGAGCTTTTTTCTCTGTGGTAGCAACTTTCGGAGGCTGCGCTTTTCCCCATCGCATGGCTAAAAGTTCGTCCTCGCTCAAAATAACGCTTTTCTCGCATGTGATGGCGCTGAACCTGGAATCGCCTTTGCCAGCACCTGCGAGCAATTCTATGTCCATCAGCGTCTTCTGTAAACTGTATATATGCTCGGAAATGATTTTCTCAAACTTCTCTTTGGCCTTTTCAAGGTCGCAGTCTTTGACGACTTCCACACGCATTCCGCCTTCCTTGAGGTTTCCGATCAACATGAATGTTGCGACAAGCACATCTTTCTTGTGTTTTTGCCAGTAACGCCACAGAATTATTTTTGCTATGTTGACATGAACCTCCAACTCTTTGCTGAGCCATTTGTACGTAACCTAAAAATGAAAGATTCGGATTTTCGGAGTAAAATCGAAATTTCTCACGAAATTATATTATTTTCTTACTTACGAGTTTGTCCTCGTCGCAAATGAAGCCAGTTAAAATTTCCAAGTATGTATCCATCATCGGAATATCCATCATTGCGGTGGAAAAACGTGTTTAAGTTTGTTTTTATTGCGCAGCCGGCGAATTGTCAGGTTACATTCAATTACGATATGTCTTGGCACGTTGGGAATAATAAATGTTTACTCTAATCAACGAGCTTATCTTTCAATGGAGATAATCACGAAAGTGTTTTTATAATGTGTTTTATGTGTTCGGATTTTTGCCAGGCAGCAACGCGCATGCGCAAAAAAAGCGCGCGATAATTTGATAATCGAATGACAATCGATTTTTGTTGTTTCGATTAATCGAACTTTTGAGGGGGCGATAAAGTCGATTCCGCGATTAATTTCACGGTTTTCACATCAGGTGGCGGTTGACTGTACCAAAGAACATATATTATATGGAAGTGTATAGCTTATGGGCCGACTTGGCAGCATTCGCTGGGGTAAACCGCTAGTACCTTACCCCAGCACTACGGGCGCTGTCTATATCGGTGTGCACGCATACTGCTACATCTCCACCTCTTTTTGGGCTCCGAGCGAATCAGGGCTTGGGGTAATCGCGCCTCTCGCTCGCACTGCCGCTTTCTTATGCTTGGGGTAATAGTGCGTTCTCGCTCATACTCATGCGCTTCCTTTCTCTCTCGTACACTCGCTCTTCCGATAGTGCGTTTCTCGGTCGCACTCGCATATTCTAATGCTTGGGGTAATGCTGCTTTCTCGCTCACTCTTACGTGCCTGAGATGGTAGTACATTCCATTAATAAATAATAGAATTTCAGTAGTAATTATAACCGCTTACTAGCATGTCTATTTAAAACAACAGTTGAAAATGTACCTAATAAATTGCGAAATTCATGAATCCTTTTTTGGATCATATAGCTGTTATTAACGAAAGCGGTTGCTTTCGTTAATCGTTCGCGAGTAATGTTAATCAACATGATCGACTTGTTCGGTAGAATTCAACTTTGTTATTTTTACTAACAGTAATTAATGTTCCTTCATCTGAACTACCAATCCATGTTGCTTAACATTAGCTAAGAGCGAGTAAAATTAGAGAATCCGCATGATATGCATTTGATAAAGGCTTTATTTTCATGTCAAGTATTATTTATCAGAGGCGTATATCCCTATTAATTCATGAAATATAGTTTACAGTACAGTTTGTTTTGTAATTATGATTTGGTAATAATAATATGTAGCGATTATAAAACAGAATGCAAACATTTGAAAAGCTGTAAAAAATACCAATTTTCACTTCAATATTGGAAGAAATAGTATAAAAAGTACGGTAATTGATTTTGGCTTCCTCGTAGAGGAAGCTTTGTAAAAAGCGAAATATAATGAGGAAGCAATGTGCAAGGTTCTGCTTTGCATCCTTGTTTTAAATAAATAAATAAGCGCACACTCCCGCTTTGTAAAAATATAATAAGGACGAATGGTCCGGAAATTCCCTCGAATACTCTATCTTCTCTGGTTTTTTTGTAGAACACGATAGAAACCGGTGTTTTCCGAAATTTCATTGGGAAGCAAGGATATGGATAGTTTATACGACATAAATCGCTACTTTTCTCAATATAGACTGTACAACATCGCTATAAAAATATGGTATCGTTCAACATTTTTGGGCTATATCTAACGTATTTTTCTGTTAATCATGAATTTGGTACTCATTTAACTCCCAGCTTGATATTTGATACCAAAATTCGCATCGAAGAAAAAAAATCAAAAAAATTTTAAAAAATTTAAATCTCATAAAATTTTAATGTTTCAACCGATCTTAACCAAATTTAATAGGGATCACCGGTGTATGAAAGCTTACATACATACCAATTTTGAACTTAATATCTCGAAAATTAAAAGAGTTATCGCGTTAACAGACATTTTTGAAAAAATTCAAAACCGCGTAAAAATTTAACGATCATGGGGATTTTAACAAAAATTGGTATGAACGATGAGGATTGACCCCTCTATCTATGGTGTAAATTTCAGCTATACATCTCGTGGCGTTCCTGAGTTATAAAGGTTTACATTTTTTGAGCGTGTAACATACACACACATACAGACATTTTTTCTAAATCACTTTTCTCGACGTTTTGGACTATTCTAATTGTACTGACATGAAAATCTCGAAAAAAAAAAATTTTACGAAACCAAAGCTTCCTCTATGAGGAAGCAAAATAATATTGTTTGCAGCTATTCAAATGTTTACACTCCGTTTCATAATCGCTATATATTATTATTATTATGAAATCATAATTACAAAACAAACTGTATTGTAAACTATATTTCATGAATTAATAGGGATTTACAACTCTGTTATTAATACTCAAAGGTAAGTTTAATGTATAGAATTAAAAATAATAAATTACTTTCGGCTTCGTTCAATACGAATATTAAAAGAGTTATTGTGCTTTGCTTGCAAACAACAAATTCACAACTTATTAGTTAAGTTAAACACATTATTGTGTTATTCTAAACAAAAAAAGAAAAAAAGACATTATTTTAAAAATTGCGAAGGATTTAGAGTGATGAGCGGTAGAGCATCCCCACCACACGCATTGGGAATGCGCGACCGCGTAAGAGCAAGTGAGTCGGAACGTCTGGCCCGTATGCAGGAGTGCGAGAGAGTCAACCGCGTGGGGCGTGGCTTGAGACTCTTTCAATGTGTGCGGCACACCGATACATCGCCGCGCGAACTATCGGCGAAATTGCGAACTACTTTTTCTCTGCCAAAAGTTAACACGGGCTATACGCTTCCATATAATATATGTTCTTTGACTGTACTAAATGTATTTTGCGAAAGCTGAAAATATGAAGATACGAAATATGCTGACGCTAGAACTCGAAAATGATGCTTTTGGAACAATCTATTGAAGTAGAGGCAACAAATATGCTGCCAATTACAGGGTTGAAAGCTTTGTAATGATATAACATCATTTTGTAAATATTTATCGTATAAATAGTTATTCACTTAATAATGATTATTTTCAAGATATTTCTATGCAATTCTTATATTTTTTATAATACAATTTTTAAAATTATTTCTAATCCCTGGCGGACCGGGTTCACCCGCAGTTAAGGTCAATTTCAGGTCTTCCGACCCAAATTGGTAAAATATCGGTCGAGTTTAAGTCAATTACACATCGAAAATTATATTTGGTCGACTTTCGGTCGATTTTTAGCAACTCAACCGATCAGCGACGAAATTTCGACGAAATTTTACATATCGAAAATTACACATCGAAAATTATATTTGGTCGACTTTCGATCGATTTTTAGCAACTCAACCGATCAGCGATTAAATTGGATAGACTTCGTTCAGTCAATTTAAGGTCACCTTTTTGTTAGTGGACTATGATTTAACTCATTATAGCTTTGGGTCAGTATACAGACAACTTTTAGCATTTTGACCGATTGTCAACTACATCGGATGTACTGTGTTCAGTTAATTTAAAGTCGACTGATATTCAACTTACTTCGGGACAGTTTACGGTCGACTTTGAAGAAAACGGCCGATTATCGACTAAATCGAATGGGTTCCGTTCGATTAATTTAAGGTCTACTTATCCTTAGTCGACTGATAATCAACTTGAGGCATCTTTGGGTCAGTTTCCGGTCGTTTTTCGAGAACCTGACTGATTCTCGCCTTAATGGGATGAACTCTGTTCGGTTTATTTAAGGTCGACTTCTCATTTGCCGATTGATATTCAACTTAGTGCATCTTCGACTCTAAAAAACTTGACCAATCATCGATTAAATCGGATGTACTGTGTTCAGTTAATTAAAAATCGATTTCTCGTAAGTCGACCGATATTCAACTTAGTGAATCTTCGGGACAGTTTACGGTCGACTTTTAAGAATACGACCGATTATCGACTAAATCGAATGGGTTCCGTTCGGTTAATTTAAAGAGGTTGGAGCGCTCCACACTAGTCAAATCAGTGCTAAATTTTTAAAAGCGTTTCTACAATTTCAGATGGTTTAATAATCTGTTCCAAGGTGTTAATCACATAGCAGCATTAGTTCTTGATATTCAAATACATTCACAGCTGTGATATCAACAATAAATCGATCAATATCTGCAAATTTCCGATGTTATGTTTGTTCATCCAGTTTTTTAAAAGGGTAAACCGTAATATCAGTCCGGTCATGACGAAACATAGCTCATTTTGATCAGTGGAAGATCCTTAATCGATTGACCGTCCGGATTTTCTATAGTATTAGGCGTTAAAAAGTTACAGGCATTTATATACTTGATGTTAGGTTATGATAGGATAAAGAAACGGTTGTATCTTTTGAACTACTAATACGATTTAAAAAAACAGACGGCCAATCGATAGAATATCTTATAGTAAACAAAATGAGCTATTGGTCGTCATAATCGGACTGATATTGCGGTTTACCCTTTTAAAAAACTGGATGAAAAAACATAACATCGGAGATTTGCAGATATTGATCGATTTACTGTTGATATCACAGCTCTGAATGTATTTGAATATCAAGAACTAATGCTGCTATGTGATTAACACCTTGGAACAGATTATTAAACCATCTGAAATTGTAGAAACGCTTTTAAAAATTTAGCACTGATTTTACTAGTCTGGAACGTTCCAACCTCCTTAACTAAACTTTTTTTCTGAGTGTATAAATCCATTGGTGGACAAATACATTTACAGCTGTCATATGAATAGTAAATCGATCAATATCTCCAAATTTCCGATGTCATATTTTTTCATCCAGTTTTGTAAAAGGGTAAACCGTAATATGAGTCCGATTATGACGAAACATAGATCATTTTGATCAGTGGAAGATCCTTAATCGATTGACCGTCCGGATTTTCTATAGTATTAGGTGTTAAAAAGTTACAGGCATTTGTATACTTGATGTTAGGTTATGATAGGATAAACAAACGGTTGTATCTTTTGAACTACTAATACGATTTAAAAAAACAGACGGCCAATCGATAGAATATCTTTTAGTAAACAAAATGAGCTATTGGTCGTCATAATCGGACTGATATTGCGGTTTACCTTTTTAAAAAACTGGATGAAAAAACATAACATCGGAGATTTGCAGATATTGATCGATTTACTGTTGATATCACAGCTGTGAATGTATTTGAATATCAAGAACTAATGCTGCTATGTGATTAACACCTTGGAACAGATTATTAAAACATCTGGAATTGTAGAAACGCTTTTAAAAATTTAGCACTAATTTGACTAGTGTGGAGCACTCCAACCTCCTTAAGGTCTACTTCTCATTTGCCGACTCACATTCAACTTAGTGCATCTTTGGGGCAATTTACGGTCGACTCAAAAAAACTTGACCAATTATCGACTAAATCGGATGTACTCTGTTCAGTTAATTTAAGGCTTTCTGCACAAATCGACCATCGATTTTCGATCAAGTTTTCAAGAAATGACAATAAATGGACTCAAATGGTTATACTGGATTGAGTCGATTTTTGGTCAAGCATTTGATAGTTGACCTTATTTTGACTAAAATTATTTAGAGAGTTCGGTTAAATATTGATCAATCTATTGAATGTTAACCGCATATCGACCCAAAAAGTTTTGCAGCCTAAGACGAATAGTGTCAACTATCTTATAGTAAAACTTAAGCGCCCAAGTCTCTTTATATAAGTTTTGACATTTGACATAAACAAAAAAAATGAATGCATGATATTGGTCCCGATCGCCGTGTGACTGACTGACGACACCTCCGACCAATGACAGCACGAATAAAACGATGACAATGACTGCGATATTTTCGATATTTTCGAGATATCTCGAGCCACCAACTTTTTAAAAGAGGATTTTCGGTCGACTTTTTGCACAAACCGATCGTCGATTTTCAGTCAACTTTCGGTCGGACAGGTGCACCAGGGATAACATGAAAATCTCGTGGAAAAATTTTCAGGTATCTTTATAATTTGATTTTATAAACATTTGTTGAATAATTTAATAGTCTACAACTATGATATGAAAATCTTCAAATTTTTAAATAATTATTAAGAAATACATTTTTTTAAATAATTTCGTAAATATATCGTATAATTGTCTCAATAGTTATTATTTTGGAGCAATTGCCTACAAATTTTAGAAAAAGGATATTGATTTTTCGGTCATTGCCAAAAAATGAGAATTTTTCGCATGAACTTAAATACTTCTTATTCTGCAACAATTGTGAGTTTTTACATCAGAAAAATTGATATTTGAAAATAATGAGTAAAAGATTAGAATTACCATAAAATTTAACAAGAATTTTTTTTTTTTTTTTTTTTTTTTTTTTTTTTTCAAACGTACATTAAAAAAAAATAGACCGAACTGCAATTTCTGCTTTACTTTTTTTCCAAGCTTTTTCAGTGAAAGTATCTCCGGATGTATGTGTGTTTTATTTATGTGCATGTGTAGCAAGTTTTAAAATTCAAACCTGTATTTCTCAAGACCGGCTTTACAAATCCTTCTGGAATTTAGCACACAAGTACAACATGTATGCTCCTTTACTTGTACTACAATTTATGCATATGATATTATGAGACTTAAAATTCTTTGAAAAAAGTATGTTCAGTCTCTGCTCCTGCAATTTTTTTTAGCTAACGGGTTAAAAAATTCTGAACAAATAAAGTAATAATTCGGGAGGCTTGATATTAAATTTGAGCTAAGCCTATTACGAAAAAAATAGAAGCAATTAGCAACGCCTGGACCTGCAACTTTTTTGTCTTACATTTTTTCAAAAATGTTCTCTTTATAATTATCCAAAATTGAATCTATCTTTTCACAAAAGCCAGAGGCTATTATTATGAAAATAATTTTGCCATAAATATTTATTTAAAAAATTAGTGGACTCTCAAAAATATGGAAATTTTTATCCAAAATATGACAGTTTAATATTATATTGTGGGATGAAGGAAAAATACTGTATATTAAAGTACTAATTAATAATAAATAAATAAATAAATAATATTATATTGTGGGATGAATGAAAAATGTAAATTTTGTGGTATGTTGGAAGAATACTGAATATTAAAGTACTAATTAATAATAAATAAATAAATAAATAATATTATATTGTGGGATGAATGAAAAATGTAAATTTTGTGGTATGTTGGAAGAATACTGAATATTAAAATACTAATTAATAACTCGTTGTTGTGGCTATTCAGCGATCGATCTTTGAGCGCTATTGCAAAAAATCTATGAAAGATATGTTATGAGTCAGAGGAACTCTTGGATGTCGTAAGCTTCGCCGGAATTTTTTTTTTCCTATCGCGTTGTAGTTGGAAAATTTTTGGCAGCTGCATCGAACGAGGGTTCTTCTTGTACTGATGACCTGAACGGGCCGCTCACTCCTTAACAGTTAAAAGTCTTAAAAGTTTAGACATTACGTGTCAGTCAAATGTGAAAATTGCAATTAATCATTTTAACCAACCAGACAGTGAAGACAAGTAGAAAGAGAAAAAAAAGTATTAATGAGAAACAAAAAGAGAAAAAAATCCAAACGATGGGTCGAGTCCAGACGGAGTAGACGATTGTTGAATGTACCAAAGTACAAAAGTGATTGTCTGAGCGAACACGAGGTGTTCACGCTCCTTATCTCTGCTTCCTGTAAAATTAAAGTGACATCCGGTTATTATTTCTTTTTCATCGTTTTTTGAGGTAATTAGAATATTCATTGAGACGATAAAAAAGTATAGCGATGAATATTGCATTTTTGCTTATGATATTATAATTTTTATTATAATAAGAGCTTTTATTTTTTTTTGTTAAAAAATTCAAAGACTTATTGTTGTATTAAAGGAGGACTAGATTTTTTATTTCTGTATTGAAAAGATATTTTTATTTTATAGATTTTTTTTTTTTTGTTAGTGAGAAAATATTTTCATTTTATAGACATTCTTTTTTTACATTGTTAATGAATTTTTATGAAGCGGAAAGGATAACATATCAATTAGTATTGCGGTTGTGCTGATGATATGATAATTAGATCAAAATTGTATCAGATTTTTTATTGCATTTGTATGAATGCGAGTTTTTTTTTTAATTAGTATATTTTAAACAGGAATTTGTGGTGGTAAAAAAACAGCCAGATTTTTTTTTCAAGTGGAAAGAATGTTTTTGCTTTATAGACATTGATTTTGCTTCCTCATAGAGGAAGCTTTGTTTTCATGAAAAAATTTTTTTTCGAGATTTTCATGTCAGTACACTCAGAATGGGCCAAAACGTCGAGAAATGTGATTTAGAAAAAATGTCTGTATGTGTGTGTGTGTGTGTGTATGTGTGTATGTTACACGATCGAAAAATGTAAACCTTTATAACTCGGGAATGCCTTGAGATATCAAGCTGAAATTTGGACCATAGATAGAGGGATCAAGCCTCATCGTTCATACAGATTTTTGTTAAAATCCACTTCATCGTTAAATTATTACGCGTTTTTTGATTTTTTGAAAAATGTCTGTTTACGCGATAACTCTTTAAATTTTCGAGATATTGATCTTAAAATTGATATGAATTTGAGCTTTCATACGCCGGTGATCGCTATTGAATTTGGTTAAGATCGGTTGAACCGTTAAAATTTTATGATGTTTTGAATTTTTCAAAAAAATTGACATTATCGCTCTATTGTAACTTTTGCAAAACTTAAGATAGCGAGCTCAAATTTTGTATATAAATGAAACAATATTCAGCCATTATATATGTATAATTTAGTGACGAACGGTATGAAATTTTTGATTTTATGGAATGTTGAATTATTTTTAAAAATATACATTATCACATTCACTTTCGGAAACGCTCTAATAATCACGAAATAACGTAATAACGAAATAGAAAAAGCGAATCCACAACATGTATATTTATCTAATTAAAACAAGGATGGAAAGTAGAACCTTGTACATTGCTTCCTCATTATTTTTCGCGATTTACAAAGCTTCCTCAATGAGGAAGCCAAAAATTGAATAACATACTTCCTTATAGAGGTAGCTTTGTAAATCGCGAAAAATAATGAGGAAGCAATGTGCAAGGTTCTACTTTGCATCCTTTTTTTTACATTGTTAACGAATTTTTATGAAGCGGAAAGGATAACATATCAATTAGTATTGCGGTTGTGCTGATGATATGATAATTAGATCAAAATTATATCAGATTTTTTATTGCATTTGTATGAATTCAAGACTTATTCTGGTACAGAGTTGGGCAGCAAAAATTATTTAGTTTACTTTCAGTAATTGTATTGGATTTCAAATTAAATACAATTACTTTCAGTAATTGTATTGGATTTCAAATTAAATACAATTACTTTCAGTAATTTCAACTTAAGTTAAGTTTCAAAATTACAATTTGTAATTGTATTGGATTTCAAATTAAATACAATTACTTCCAGTAATTTTCCATTACAATTTTGCCCAACTCTGTTCTGGTATTTAATACTCAATTGCGGAATGAACGAGTTTTTTAAAAATTAGTATATTTTAAACAGGAATTTGTGGTGGTAAAAAAATGGCCACATTTTTTTTTTTTCATGTGGAAAGAATGTTTTTGGTTTATAGACATTGGTTTTATTTTTTTAAAGATTCCCCAATGTTTGATATAGAAAAAAAAGTCTATACAAAATATTGGTAATTAATTACTTACTTCCGTAAGCATAATTAACAAAATAGTTTGTTTTTAATTATCTGCAGCTTTTGAAAAACAAAATAGTTTTTTTTTAATTATCTGCAGCTTTTGAAAAAAATTGTTCATACTTTTTAAATAAATGTTAAGAACTTTTTTTTATATCACTATTTAGTACACTGTTAAAACAAAACCTTGCCAATATGTAACTTTCGAATCCACGTAAATTATGCCATCACACAACTTTTCTTCCCACGTAAGACTTTAGAGTCCAAGCAAAAAATTGCAGCCATGCAATGTTAACGCAAGAGAATATACTATAGTCACGCAAAATTATGCGTTTCCCGAGCGTTTGTTATTTGCATGACGTGTGATTACTGTCGTTTTTATTTGTGTGTTTATGGGTCTTTATTAGAGACCTCTTAAGGTGTAAATAGGAACAGTCTTATAATTATGCAATAATAATTATGAAAATAAATTTTCCATAAATGCACATTTTAAAAAACTAATGTGTACTTAAAATACTTTTTGCAGGTATTAATAGTAATAATAGATCATTATACATGTAAATGCACTTTACTTTCGTGAAATAAAAATTTTGGATGCATTCCTTATGTAATTCTATTATTTGGCAAATTTTTCCAGAAGCTTATGATTGAAATTTTAAGAAATGCACATACACACATTCACACACTGAAAATTTTTCCTAAACGTCAATGTGCTTTATTTTCATGAAATAAAAATGTAGAATGCGTTCCTAATATAATTCTATTATTTCTCAAATTTTTCCAGAATTTTATGACTGAAATTTTAAGAAATGCGCATACACACACTCACACATTGAACATTTTTTCTAAACGTCAATGCGCTTTATTTTCATGAAATAAAAATGTAGAATGCATTTCTAACATAATTCTATTATTTATCAAATTTTTCCAGAATTTTATGATTGAAATTTTAAGAAATGCACATACACACACTTACACACTGAACATTTTTCCTAAACGTCAATGCGCTTTATTTTCATGAAATAAAAATGTAGAATGCTTTCCTAATATAATTCTAGTATTTGTCAAATTTTTCCAGAATTTTATGATTGAAATTTTAAGAAATGTACATACACACACTCACACACTGAAAATTTTTCCTAAACGTCAATGCGCTTTATTTTCATGAAATAAAAATGTAGAATTCATTCCTAATATAATTCTATGTTTGCCAAATTTTTTCAGAATTTTATGATTGAAATTTTAAAAAATGTACATACACACACACACACTGAAAATTTTTCCTAAATGTCAATGCGCTTTATTTTCATGAAATAAAAATGTAGAATGCATTCCTAATATAATTCTATTATTTGGCAAATTTTTCCAGAATTTTATGATTGAAATTTTTAAAAATGTACATACACACACTCACACACTGAACATTTTTCCTATACGTAAATGCGCTTTATTTTCATGGAATAAAAATGTAGAATGCATTTCTAATATAATTCTAGTATTTGTCAAATTTTTCCAGAATTTTATGATTGAAATTTTAAGAAATGTACATACACACACTCACACACTGAAAATTTTTTCTAAACGTAAATGTGCTTTATTTTCATGAAATAAAAATGTAGAATGCATTCCTAATATAATTCTATTGTTTGTCAAATTTTTCCAGAATTTTATGATTGAAATTTTAAGAAATGTACATACACACACTCACACACTGAAAATTTTTTCTAAACGTAAATGCGCTTTATTTTCATGAAATAAAAATGTAGAATGCATTCCTAATATAATTCTAATATTTATCAAATTTTTCCAGAATTTTATGATTGAAATTTTAAAAAATGTACATACACACACTCACACACTGAACATTTTTCCTAAACGTCAATGCGCTTTATTTTCATGAAATAAAAATGTAGAATGCATTCCTAATATAATTCTATTATTTGTCAAATTTTTCCAGAATTTTGTGATTGAAATTTTAAAAAATGTACATACACACACTCACACACTGGAAATTTTTCCTAAACGTCAATGCGCTTTATTTTCATGAAATAAAAATGTAGAATGCATTCCTAATATAATTCTAATATTTATCAAATTTTTCCAGAATTTTATGATTGAAATTTTAAGAAATGTACATACACACACTCATACACTGAAAATTTTTTCTAAACGTAAATGCGCTTTATTTTCATGAAATAAAAATGTAGAATGCATTCCTAATATAATTCTATTATTTTTCAAATTTTTCCAGAATTTTGTGATTGTAATTTTAAAAAATGTACATACACACACACACACTGAAAATTTTTCCTAAATGTCAATGCGCATTATTTTCATGAAATAAAAATGAAGAATTCATTCCTAATATAATTCTATGTTTGTCAAATTTTTCCAGAATTTTATGATTGAAATTTTAAGAAATGTACATACACACACTCACACACTGAACATTTTTTCTACACGTCAATGCGCTTTATTTTCATGAAATAAAAATGTAGAATGCATTCCTAATATAATTCTATTATTTGTCAAATTTTTCCAGAATTTTATGATTGAAATTTTAAGAAATGTACATACACACACTCACACACTGAAAATTTTTTCTAAACGTAAATGCGCTTTATTTTCATGAAATAAAAATGTAGAATGCATTTCTAACATAATTCTATTATTTATCAAATTTTTCCAGAATTTTATGATTGAAATTTTAAGAAATGTACATACACACACTCACACACTGGAAATTTTTCCTAAACGTCAATGCGCTTTATTTTCATGAAATAAAAATGTAGAATGCATTTCTAATATAATTCTAGTATTTGTCAAATTTTTCCAGAATTTTATGATTGAAATTTTAAGAAATGTACATACACACACTCACACACTGAACATTTTTCCTAAACGTCAATGCGCTTTATTTTCATGAAATAAAAATGTAGAATGCATTTCTAATATAATTCTAGTATTTGTCAAATTTTTCCAGAATTTTATGATTGAAATTTTAAGAAATATACATACACACACTCACACACTGAACATTTTTCCTAGACGTAAATGCGCTTTATTTTCATGAAATAAAAATGTAGAATGCATTCCTAATATAATTCTATTATTTGTCAAATTTTTCCAGAATTTTATGATTGAAATTTTAAGAAATGTACATACACACACTCACACACTGAACATTTTTCCTAAACGTCAATGCGCTTTATTTTCATGAAATAAAAATGTAGAATGCATTCCTAATATAATTCTATTATTTCTCAAATTTTTCCAGAATTTTATGATTGACATTTTAAGAAATGCACATACACACACACTCACATACTGAACATTTTTCCTATACGTCAATGCGCTTTATTTTCATGAAATAAAAATGTAGAATGCATTCCTAATATAATTCTAATATTTGTCAAATTTTTCCAGAATTTTATGATTGACATTTTAAGAAATTTTTCCTAGACGCCAATTAAAAAAAATACCAATATGAAAATCTTAGTGACATTTTTTTTTATTTTGCGAAAACAAAGCTATAAGGCACCAAAAAGTCCTTAAACTCAATGAATAAACGCACACTTATTCACTAATGTTCCCTCAATGTAACAATTAGCATATGTGCTACACTGGCAGTTAAAGAGTAATAACAATTATGAAAATGTCTCCCATAAAACTTTATTTTATGAGAGACTGCAAAGCACTGATCATTTATAACTTTGCTAACAGGTAACCGGTTGCTCGCCGAGGGAAGAAAACGCGGTAACAGTATTTGATTATGAGTACGTGCTCGATGGGATGCTGGACCATGAGATGGCCACTCCTTGGATTTTACATCTTGGTCAGAGAGAGCGACTGAAGTCCGCAAACTGCAGTAGCAACAAGCGCCAATTTTACGTTGTAAATATACTTTTTTTTCAAGAAACAAAAATGTATAATGCACTTGTCACAAAATTCCATTGCATATAAAATTCTTCCAGCATTTTGGATAACAATTTTAAAAAGATTTTATAAAAAATATCTAATCGTAAAATTCTCGAAAATTCAAAATTGAAAAAAAATTCCGAGACGTTTATATAGATTTACCCCAAATTCAATGTCGATCGTCCTTTTACATGAAGAGACAACAAGTATTAAAATAAAATGAATGTGGCCTTCGTACGACAATTTTTTTCTTCTAGAGAAACAAGATATAGATCTTGTCTTAACTGAGCCCCACTACTGCGACTCTTATTATTGCACACGTCGGCCTCTTACCGGTCACTTTGAAATTGTAACTCGAATTATCTCTGACCAGACGTAGCGAATTAGTTTATTCGTTAACAAGTATTTAGCCCAACAGATAAAAAAATGACCGCTGCTAGAGAGCAAACAGCATTTTTTTTTTCTTCGAAAAACTCAGTCCTATCTAATCTGATAAGATGGCTCCATTTTTTTTGCAAATTTTTTCAAAGAAAGGAGAGTTGCTATTTTACGAATCTAGCAAATTCCAGCGTGATGCTTAGAACCGTTCTTGAGATACAGCGGTTTAAATTTGCAAGCCTGCAAACACACACAGACATTTTTTCTATGTTTTAGATCACTTTTAATGTCCTGACATAAAAATCTCGAAAAGAAAAACTTCTCGAAAATTTCAACAACAAAAATATCCGGAAATTTACGACAAAACATTTCTCGAAAATCTCAACAACAAAAATGGCTCGAAAGTTTCAAAAAAAAAAAAAAAAAATGTCACGATAATGTCGACAAAAAAAGTGTCTCGAAAATCTCAACAACAAAAATGTCTCGAAAATCCCAACAAAAAAATGTTCCGAAAATCTCAGCAAAAAAATGTCTCGAAAATTACAACAAAGAAATGTCACGAAAATCTCAACAACAAAAAATGTCTCGAAAATCTCAACAAAAAAATGTCTCGAAAATCTCAACAAAAATAAATGTCTCGAAAATCTCAACAAAAATAAATGTCTCGAAAATCTCAACAACAAAAAATGTCTCGAAAATCTCAACAACAAAAAATGTCTCGAAAATCTCAACAAAAATAAATGTCGAGAATCTCAACAAAAAAATGTCTCGAAAATCTCAACAAAAAATGTCTCGAAAATCTCAACAACAAAAAATGTTTCGAGAATCTCAACAAAAAAATGTCTCGAAAATCTAAAAAAAAAAAATGTCACGAAAATGTCAACAAAAATAAATGTCTCGAAAATCTAAAAAAAAAAATGTCACGAAAATGTCAACAAAAATAAATGTCTCGAAAATCTCAACAAAAAAATGTCTCGAAAATCTCAACAAAAAATGTCTCGAAAATCTCAACAACAAAAAATGTTTCGAGAATCTCAACAAAAAAATGTCTCGAAAATCTAAAAAAAAAAAAATGTCACGAAAATGTCAACAAAAATAAATGTCTCAAAAATCTCAACAAAAAAATGGCTCGAAAAACCCAACAAAAAAATGTCCCGAAAATTTCAACAAAAAAAATGTCCCAAAAATCTCAACAAAAATAAATGTCCCAAAAATCTCAACAAAAATAAATGTCTCGAAAATCTCAGCAAAGTTTTTTCAAAAATCTCAACAAAAAATTGTCTCGGAAATCTCATCAAAAAAATGTCTCGAAAATCTCAACAAAAAAATGACCCGAAAATGTCAACAAAAAAATGTCTCGAGAATCTCAACAAAAAAATGTCTCGAAAAACTCAACAAAAAAATGTCTTGAAAATCTCAACAACAAAAAAAATGTCTCGGAAATCTCAACAAAAAAATGTCTCGAAAATCTCAACAAAAAAATGTTCCAAAAATCTCAACAAAAAAATGTCTCGAAAATCTCAACGAAAAAATGTCTCGAAAAAAATTTCTCTAAAATCTCAACAAAAAAACGTCTCGAAAATCTCGACAAAAAAATGTCTCGAAAATCTGAAAAAGGTTTATTTTTCACGAAAACAAAGGTTTATTTATGAGGAAGCAAAAAAAAAACAAAGGGTATACTTACAACTCTGCTTGCAGGTAACTCATCAGGTTGCGCATCGGGAGGGGGAAAGAATATGATAACACTGTTTGATTACGAACACGTGCTCGATAGGATGCTGAACCATTAGTTGCCCACTCCTTAGAGTTTGCATCTTGGTCAGAGAGAGCGACCAAAGTCACTTAACAGCAGCAACAGCAGCATCAATAGTAGTAACAGAGGTCAAGGAGAGGGGGGTGGTCGCGAGCGGGAAATAACGAGGGAAGGAGAAAGAGAACATGTGTGATGAAAACTGTACTGGGCCGTCAGTACGTAACGTGACTCCAGTACTGTCCGAACACTCGTCATAAAACTGTCAAACAAGTGTCTTAGTTATTAGAAAGACAGTCAAATAATTAAAACAAATTTAAAATAAACACCAAAAGTACTTAACGGATTCGCGGGACAATTCTTTTCTTCTCTGTATGGGGAAATCAACGCGCCTCTTTGTGATATCTTTCTTTCGTTTACAAATATTTTCAGTATATTTTGTATACAAATCAATAACTTAATGTACCGATCGAAGTTGACTGAAGTTCATGTGATTGTTTCATCTTACAAATCGTCGGTAAGTTGAGAATACTAAATGGGATTTATAATACTAAAGCATCGAACTATCTTCCGAGTACCGTTCAATTTACTTTCACTGCAATGCCGCTCTCTCAATCGTTTTCTTCGGTGAAAAGTACCGTGGACCAATTTTGCTGCATCGCTGCTCGCTTTTCGTTGCAACTCTTTTTGGGTTCAATGACCTTCTTTTGTCATGATTTTTTGTTTTTCGACTGTTCCTCGTACCTTCGCTAAATTTTGCTCCATGCTAATAAACGAAGGCGAATTTCCTCGAAGCTTCGCTAATTTTTGCGCTCTGCTAATAAACGCAAGCGAATTTCATTTGGAAAATCGATTCAAAATATTTTCGCGGCTAAATTATTATAGATTAAATAGTGTAATAAATTATAGAAGAATAATGAATTTTTATTTTTGTTTTTTAAGTTTTTCACGATAATTGATTATCGTTATTTGTTTTAAAAAAGCACTTTTAACCCTTTAACTGTAAACGTAGTATTTTTGTTGATTTGGAGGAAAAGAATTTTTTCGAAACATTTTTTTTAATCGTCATCCAAATATTGTGGAAAAATTTGAGAAATAGTGGGATTTTGTTGGAAGTATATATTTCATTTTAATTACTCGAAAGAAGAAACGCATTTTAATGGAAAATATTACCTAAGAGATGTTTTTGCATTTTTAAAAATTTGCATGGTTTAAAAAATGTCCATCATTTGAGAAAAATAATTTTTGTTGATGGCGAAGGTCATTAAAGGGTTATAAACGTGTAGACGAAATTATATAGCTACGAAACTCTCACAGGAACTAGTTTTCATGTAAATTCACTTTCTTTTTGCATTCTGGTCCTTTTTTAATTGCCGCGGTTAAAATTTACACAAATCCGGTTCCTAATTTAAAAACAACGGCCAGATGAATGTTTAAGAGTCAAATTGTATGCGCATATACATTTTGCCCTTATTAATTCAGTTGTTTAATTAAATTTTCAAAAAGCGATTAAAATGGCTTTTAAGGAAAAATCAAAACTAAAATTTCTCCAACCCGAAACTACAGTTAAAAACAATATTTGCTGCCCCTCTCGAAAACATTTGTTCAATTATTTACTTATAAATTTTGGTGTCTCATCAATTTTTGAATAACCAATAAAAAATTGTTATTAAAGAAAATTCGAAAAAAAAAATTTATTCAACCTTAAACTGTAATTGAAAAGAATTTTTTGCTGCTCCTTCCAAAAAGATTTGATCGCTTTCTGGCGATAAAAATTAAGGGCCTTAATATGAAAGTTATTGTTACACATTTAAATAAACAAATTTTAAAAAAATGGCGATTAAAACATATAAACCATCAAAATAAACGTCAAATATCGAAAATTTTTAACGGCTTCCGCGTTGCAATCCGGAAGGTTACAGGATGATAATTTAATATACACACACAGACACAAAATTAAGATAAATTTGTCAAAACAAAAATACTCGAGGAATCTTTTTGGCTCATTTGGCCATCATACGTATAAGGGGAATTTCGTGCCAACTCGATCAACGGCTGAACCTCCATTTTCTATTAGCGACAATTTTTTATATTATTCTTCCAACTGAAAAATGAATGCAGACATTTTTTCAGATTCCTTTTGTCGAAATTTTTGAGTTATAAATAATTAAAGCTATCCAAAAACGCCCTAATTCAAAAATCTCAAAAAATTCTCAAAAATATTGTGATGGACAACAATATTTTTGAGGAAAATGAGGAAAAAAACCTTTATCAATTTTTTTTTTTTCATTTCATAATATTAATTAAAGGTATTTAAAACGTTAAGAAAAACACCCCGATTTAAAAATCGCTAAAAAAAAACTGAAAAATACTATGACGAATATACAAATTAATCTGAGATCAATAAATATAATTTATTATTATTATTATTCTGAAAGAAATCTACCGGTGGGTTCTATGTGAAAAGGTACATACGGAGTTCCAGACACACACTTTTGCAAGTTTAAGAAAAGAATGTGATTTTTTTTGGGAATATATATACATATATGTTTGGGTGTTATCACAGTATTTTAAAGATTTTTTTGAGATTTTAAAATCGAAGCATTATCCATTTAAGGGGAGGGAGTCAGGTCAAAAAAATTGATTTTGGAAATTCAATATCATCCAAATCCTATTGCATATAAAAATGCCCAATGCACTACATTGTTGGTACTCGATGAAAGGATTTTTTACTGCCGTCTGACTTGCATTTGCTTTTCAATATGATCTTAAGCAAAGTTCTTAGGTTTTCCATTCTGCGCATGATTCAGATCAAACTACCAGGCAGATTGGAATGGTTGACATCTCATTTTCTTCTTCATGAAAAGATACACCGGCTAAATGGAGCAAATGTTAATAAAAGCTAATATTTTTTAAGTGACACAATTATTAATAAATAAATTTTATGCTATTTTCTAAATCAGTGATTAACTTTGCTTTCAGAATGAAAAAAAATAGTTTGCTCCATTTAGCCGGTGTATCTTTTCATGAAGAAGAAAATGAGACGTCAACCATTCCAATCTGCCCAGTAGTTTGATCTGAATCATGCGCAGAATGGAAAACCTAAGAACTTTGCTTAAGATAATATTGAAAAGCATATGCAAGTCAGATGACAGTAAAAAATCCTTTCATCGAGCACCAACAATATAGTGCATTGGGCATTTTTATATGCAATAGGATTTGGATGATATTGAATTTCCAAAATCATTTTTTTTACCTGGCTCCCTCCCCTTAAGGTAGTTCTGTCGGTACGTCGGAGTCATAAATCTCAAAGTCTATATGACATTAAAAAATAATCATACGCATCACTTTGACTGCCTGAATAATAATATAAAAAATAATCGAGAAACCTTCGAAAATGTCGTAATGAAATTAAAACGATTATTTGTAAATAGTTGATACGTTTAGTGCGGATTTGACTTTATTTTTACGATAATTAGGTTAGGAAACGTCATTTGGCCCGGTATCGTGCACTTTGACCTAAGTGCAATTAAACATTATTCCGGTGACTTCACCTTTTTTCATGATGCATCAATTCCTGAATGACTTGCGAATCCGTAGTACTTTTTATTTTTTCTCTATCTTTGATCTAAGTATGTTAATTTTCGATTTAAAGATCAATTTTTCCAGCCCTCTCGTGAGCGCCGTGTAAAAAGATCGATTTTCAAGTTTTAATTGTTCATTCAAATACTCGGTAAAAGCCTTCAAGATTTTGTGCAAGTAAAATTGAATAGCTAAATTATAACATGTCAAAAATTCATGCATATGAGTTTGGATTGCCTTCACGACAGAACTACCTTAACGTTTAAAAAATCTTTCAATAATGTTATACAATGGAAATGTTGATTCTACGATTGAATTCTACGGTTGAATGATCTATGATTCAAATGTTTTGTTGCACATCATAGTATTTTTGAGAATTTTTTGAGATTTTTAAATTAGGGCGTTTTTGAGATAACTTTAATTGTTTAGAACTCAGAAATTTCGATTTAAAAAAAAACTGAAAAAGTTTCTGCATGCTTTTTTCAGTTGGAAGAATAACATTAAAAATTGGCGCTAAAAAAAAAAGATTGACGTGCAGCCGTTGATCGAGTTGGTATGGAATGCCCCATATACACTGTAGCTCAATGTATGAAGTACGTTTGACGATAATGCTCTTATCGCTTGTTAGAAATGTTCAATTTGCGGTGACAGCGATCGCGAAAACGTCAATGAAATTCACGAGCTTGCGTTATCCACGATAAAGACACAAGACAAATCTGTTTAAATCGTTCAAGTCGTCGTTCCACAATACGTAGGATTATTTCCGTGTTGCTAGATGCCGAAAGGTCATCGCCATCGTCCCTAATCGCATTACCAAGTGCTACTCAATTAACTGTAGCACGGTAGAGGTCATGACCGTGACATTCAAGATGTGAGGGGTTCTGCTAAGATCCCCAACGATGCTCTTGATTTCGAGTATTTACAATTTTTAACACAAATGATTTCAGAGTTAAATCAATTTCGTGTGATTTCAAAAATTATTCAATTGAGTTTATAAATCATCTGATATCATAACCGATTTTATGCGTGATTGCATTCATTTTATAAATGACATGATTTCATAAATGATTTCATTTACTTTGTAAGTCATGATTTCATAAGTGATTGCATTAGCATATTTATTTATTTATTTATTTAGTTTGAGCCAGGGTCCGTAACGTTACTTATTAAAAGCAATTCGTTACCGTTACCGTTACTTCTTGTGAAAAAGTAGCGCGTTACCGTTATCGTTACTGAAAATGTAACGCTTCCGTTACTTTTCGTTACTTTAAAACATATTAATCATGTAACAAATTTAGACGTATATCATTATTAACGAGTAGAATGAAGGACAATAACGAAAAAACGAATAATTCAGAGGAAGCGTTTATTAACGTTGAGCAAGTAGCTTTCGTTTATTTTCGTTGGTATCTCGCCTCTTAGAGGGAATTCGAACAGCTACTTGTTAACAAACATTTTGTATCTCAAAAAGTAACGATAAAGTAACGGCAATTTCGTTACTTGTTACAAAAAAATGGTAACAAGCGTTGTCTTAGAATTAGACGAATAAAAATGTAACGACGTTATCGACCGTTACCACCAAAAAGTAACGAATTCACTAAAGACGTTACTAGTAACGCGTTACTTCCGAACCCTGGTTTGAACTATGGCATTACCTCGTTTATACAAGCTACGACTGGGTCCGTATTCAACTTGGGCCGTGCAACTCGACACAGTAAGAACTCGACACGACACAACTCGACACCGCAAAACTCGGCACAAGGCAACTCGACACGATAAAAGCTCGTTACAGCGCAACTGAATCGCCCAAAACTCGACCAGATGCAACTCGACACAGCAAAACTCGCCGCGACAATAACTTGGTCCAATAAAACTTGACACAGCACAACTCTACACAGCAGAACTCGACCCGGCACGACTAGACGCAGACAACCAAGTTGATAAATGAACTTTGATAGAATTCTACACAGCCTCAATTCGACACGCGCCATCTTTGATACTTATGGTATAACAGGCAGTACCTCGTTTCTACAAGCTACGACTGGGTCCGTATTCAACTTGGCCCGTGCAACTCGACACGACAGAACTCGACACAGTAACAACTCGACACGCCACAACTCGGCACATCGCAACCCGACACGATAAAAACTCGTTACAGCGGAACTGAAGTGCCCAAAGCTCGACCAGACGCAACTCGACACAGCGGCAAGGGATCGACTCTACACCTCCCAACTTTGCACAAAGACAAGTCGACACAAAAAGTCGATACGAATGACTGTACACGTAGGCAACTCAACGTGTGTACAGTCATTCGTGTCACTTTTTGTGTCGACTTGTCTTTGTGCAGAGTTAGGAAGTGTAGAGTCGGTCCCTTGCCGAGGTACTGCCTCAACTATGTAATAAGTTTAATTATAGTTTTTTGTTTTTTTGTTTTATGGTGTCATAAGACGTTTGTGCTTGAGTTGAGCTTATGAATAATAATGAAAAAAAAAATGTAATGAAAACAAATCTTTCTCTACGAGGAAGCAGAATTATTGCATCTAAATTTTTTTTTTATTACCACGAGTAGCCAAAAATTTCTAAAACTGATTGTATAGTCACATCGAAGTACACATCGAAAATGTCTGTTGAAAAATGTTAAACAGAAAATAATTTACAAATAAGTTGAATAATGAAAAATTATTTTTAAAAAATGTTGACCAAAAAGAATGGTATTTTTATTCAAAAACCATTTTGTGAAATCCTCAACGAAGTGCCAATAAAACCTAAAAAAAATGATAGTTATTTTTTACTACCTAGGAAAGCATTTTTTTTTAATTCAAAGTATCAACGCCACAAATTATTAAAAAAAAGGATGCAAAGTAGAACCTTGCACATTGCTCCCTCATTATTTTTGGGGATTTACAAAGCTACCTCTATAAGGAAGTATGTTATACAATTTTTGGCTTCCTCATAAAGGAAGCTTTGTAAATCGCGAAAAATAATGAGGAAGCAATGTGCAAGGTTCTACTTTGCATCCTTGTTTTAATTAGTTAAATAGACATGTTGTGGATTCTCTTTTTCTATTTCGTTATTACGTTATTTCGTGATTATTAGAGCGTTTCCGAAAGTGAATGTGATAATGTATATTTTTAAAAATAATTAAACATTCCATAAAATCAAAAATTTCATACCGTTCGTCACTAAATTATACATATATAATGGTTGAATATTGTTTCATTTATATACAAAATTTGAGCTCGCTATCTTAAGTTTTGCAAAAGTTACAATAGAGCGATAATGTCAATTTTTTGAAAAATTCAAAACATCATAAAATTTTAACGGTTCATCCGATCTTAACCAAATTCAATAGCGATCACCGGCGTATGAAAGCTCACATTCATACCAATTTTAAGATCAATATCTCGAAAATTGAAAGAGTTATCGCGTAAACAGACATTTTTCAAAAAATTAAAAAACGCGTAATAATTTAACGATGAAGAGGATTTTAACAAAAATCTGTATGAACGATGAGGATTGATCCCTCTATCTATGGTCCAAATTTCAGCTTGATATCTCAAGGCATTCCCGAGTTATAAAGGTTTACATTTTTCGATCGTGTAACATACACACACACACACACACACACACACATACAGACATTTTTTCTAAATCACTTTTTTTGACGTTTTGGTCCATTCTGAGCGTACTGACATGAAAATCTCGAAAAAAAAATTTTTTCATGAAAACAAAGCTTCCTCTATGAGGAAGCAATAAAAAAAACTCAGCAGAAACAGTCAAACAAGTAAACTTATTATACAAGTAAACTTCCCATATGCATGAATGAATACCACTTATTTTATCTTGCCTTTCTCATCTTAACCATTGCTTTTATCTTATATATGAAAGGGCATATAAGTTTACATGATTTATGAAGTAAATTATATAGCTTGTCATTTATGAATCTTTGACGTTTTACGAAATCGCATACATCGCGTGCACATTTAACGATGAAGAAAAGTCTATGCAATCTACAATTATTAGTTGACAAATTAATGCAAAACCTGAGTTTCACAACCGATGTATAACCGTGAATCGTGACGGTTGAAGGACAAAAACGTTCACATGCAGAAGATTCCGACATCTCGCAACGTAATTATTATTAACAGCAACGTCAATCTTTTCACTAAACGAATGTAATATTAAAAATGTGAAAAAAAAAATTAATGAAAAACAAAGACATCGACTCGACAGGAAAATTACAGAAGCAGCATATTTGGCAAAAAAAAATTTAATATGATTTTTTATTTTGCTGTCGTGACATATCATTTTTAGGATACCATGTGGAACTTATTGGAAATTAATATTCATGAGTTGTTCGTTAAATGAAATGTATACCATTAAATAAAACGCATTTTTTTTTGATGATCTAATGATATAACACGGCAACAAGAATGCAAAAACTTAAATACCGACATTGAGCTGCGGTTGAGAAAAACACAAGCTTAGGCTCTATGTTATGGTCGATTTTATCTTTCTGTTCTCATGAACTGACGCAGACCTGAATTCAAATTGTGGCTTTGTTTTTTGTCGGTTGGGTTGTCATCAGGTTCAGATTGATTTTTTTTAAATTTCTTCTTCATCAACAAATTTATAAATACGATTGAAATTTTAGTACGGAAAAATACAAAAATTTATTTGCAATTTGATGAATTTAGGAAAAGAAAAATTATAATATTGCCAAGTTGGAAAGAAAATTATTAAGCTGTGTAGTAAGTCGTGTTACATATTACAAGGTAAATTGTATTTTCTGTATAAAAAATTATTATATTACTACAATTATATTGCTTAAAGTCAATAGATATGAAAAAAAATTATTATGTCTGGAGAAAATTTACACATTTATTGCTTATTGTATATTTATGTATTTTACTAATTATAATTACAATCCTGCGTCTTAATTCGCCCTTAAAAAATAGAAATTCGTAATGTAATAACATAAATTAAGTTTTTCATAATAAAATCCTTCGCTGTACGAAGATCAATTATAGATCATTGAAAAAACATTCATTAAATCATTATCAAGTTATCAAGAAACGAAATACCCATGTAACAAATTATATTTTCCTTCAATTTCAATTTCATGTCTCAGTGAACCGTTAAAAAAAATTTAAGATCCGTAATATAAAAATATAAATTAAATTTTATAAATACGATCGGAATTTTAGTACGGAAAAATACAAAAATTTATTTGCAGTTCGATGAATTATGGATAAAAATACTAATATTGAGAAGTTGGAATAAAAAATTATTAAGCTGTGTAATAAATCGTGTACATATTAAAAAATAAATTGTATTTTCTGTACTTTTAACAGCAATCTTTCTATCGACATGATAAAAAAATGATTATCTCCCTATATTATAAAAAGATTTCGCCGCCGCCGTGCACAAGACGGTAGTTTAGTCAATCGGCTAAAACTCCGGGGTGGCTACAGTCACGGGGTGGCTCATGCCACGGAGTGGCTAATGTCATGGAACGGCTACTGTAACGGAGCGGCTAATGTCACGGATCGGCTAATGTCACGGACTGGCTACACCGAGAAAAAAGATTTCATTGACACCATATAAATGGGTGGATTGATTTTTTTTTCATTGGTTTCAACGAAATATTTCTTTGATTTCAATGAAATAGTGCATTAGAATTTCAAAGATAACATTTCATTGCCTGTAAATAAAGATTTACTTAGTGACCATATAATAAGGAAACAGTTTCATTGTTTTAAAGAGACATTTTCATTGGTTCAAAGAAACGTTTTCATTGACCTCTCTTTCGCACCTAACCTCACTTTTTTGTTTTGCGGTTTTCCCGAACTAACGGCTTCGAGTTTCGAGGAGCGAGAAGCTTAGCCTATTTCTGCCGTCTTTCCTTACATACTCACAAAATTTGAGCTGTATCTGCCGCGTACTTCAGGAAAAAATAGACTTCGAAATTTTGAGCTGGTAAGAAGAAGGTTTCATTGAATCAGAGACGATATCCTTGAAATCAATGAAAAAGGTTCATTGGTTTAAAGAAATGTTTCTTCGAATTAATGTCACTACTTTTTATTGAGTTTGAGATCATTCAAAGAAAAGATAGTATTGAAATTCAAGTATTTCATTTTATTGGCAAAGATTTCCGTGAATCAATGAAACTTTTTCTCTCGCTGTAATGTCATGGAGCGGCTAATGTCACGGTCTGGCTAAACTCACGGAGTGGCTAACCTTACGGGGTAGCTAACCTTACGGAGTAGCTAACTTCATCAGGTTGATTGCAATTCCAAAAATTCAAAAATTTAAAATTTTTTAAAATTTCAAAATTTCAAAAAAATTTAAAATTTCAAAATTTCAAGACTTTAAAAAATTTCAAAAAATTTCAAGACTAAAAAATTTCAAAATTTTAAAAAATTTCAAACTGATTGTATAGTAACACATCGAAAATGTCTGTTGAAAAATGTTAAACAGAAAATAATTTACAAATAAGTTGAATAACGAAAAATTATTTTTTTAAAATGTTGACCAATAAGAATGGTATTTTTATTCAAAAACCATTTTGTGAAATCCTCAACGAAATGCCAATAAAACCTAAAAAAAATTATAGTTATTTTTTACTACCTAGGAAAGCATTTTTTTTTAAATTCAAAGTGTCAACGCCACAAATTGTAAAAAAAGGATGCAAAGTAGAACCTTGCACACTATGTCACTACTTTTTATTGAGTTTGAGATCATTCAAAGAAAAGATAGTATTGAAATTCAAGTATTTCATTTTATTGGCAAAGATTTCCGTGAATCAATGAAACTTTTTCTCTCGGTGTAATGTCATGGAGCGGCTAATGTCACGGTATGGCTAAACTCACGGAGTGGCTAACCTTACGGGGTAGCTAACCTTACGGAGTAGCTAACTTCATCAGGTTGATTGCAATTCCAAAAATTCAAAAATTTAAAATTTTTTAAAATTTCAAAATTTCAAAAAAATTTAAAATTTCAAAATTTCAAGACTTTAAAAAATTTCAAAAAATTTCAAGACTAAAAAATTTCAAAATTTTAAAAAATTTCAAAATTTTAAAAAATTTCAAAATTTTAAAAAAATTCAGAATTTTAAGAAAATTTAAAAAATTTCAAAAAATTTCAAAAATTTCAAAAAATTTCAGAATGTTAAAAAAATTTAAGGGTTTAAATTTAGAGGGTTCTGTGAGACCCCAAGCCCATATTTTTAAGTCTTTATCCAAAAACATAGGTGCCCCGAAGGCGGAGGGCACCCTTGCGGGGGCACCCATGCGGGGGGGGGGGGGGGGGGAGATTGCGAGCGCGCGAGCCACAATAAAATCCTAGTATTACGACAATTATATAACCTAAAGTCAATATATCCGAAAATAGTACATTATGCTACAAGGGAGGGAAGAGCGCGATTTTCACCGAGTGCGAGGTTAGCTGCCCGAGCATGAGGTGAATATTGCGCTTCCTTCCGCGTAGCATACGATTCGTTTCTTCCGATTACGTTGAAATATGACGTGATTTCTGTCGTTGAAAACCGAGAGGAAAAATTCGACGATACCTGGCCGTGAGCCGTGTGCACCTGAAGCGGGCAGGTATACGAGGCAAGATTCGCTCGGGCATCGTGGCCCCTGTTTTTGCGCGCTTCGAGGTTCGCAGCGCGAGAAGTGTCAAAAATAGGGGGCAAGATGCCCTAGGGAGTTTTAGCTCGTATATCTTGCCCGCTGCACATGCGCACTGCTCGCAGTCAGATGTCGGCGACTTCCCTCCTGCTTTTCAGGGACGGAATCACGTTATTTCAGCGCAGTCAGTAGAAAAAATTATTATGTCTGGAGAAAATTTACACAATTATTTTATACTGAATATTTTTTTACCAATTGCAATTTCAATTCTGCGTCTTAATTATCCCTTAAAAAATTGAAATTCGTAATGTAATAGCATAAATTAAGTTTTTCGTAATAAAATCCTTCGCTATACAAAGACCAATCAAAGATCATTAAAAAAAACATTCATTAAAATATTATCAAGTTATGAACAAACGAAATACCCATGTAACAGATTATATTTCCCTTCAATTTCAATTTCGTGCTTAGTGAATGGTTAAAAAAATTTAAGATCCGTAATATAAAAATATAAATTAAGTTTTACCAAAACGAATAAGTCATCAAAAAAAAAATATATATTGATTCAAAGTTCGGACAGTGAACTCTGTGAACGGTCGTTTTTTCAACGGTCGAAAAATAAGTCCAAAGGTATTAAAGGTGAATGGACAGATATACGACTGTGAACTTGGATGCTGCGAGTAAAACATCATCTTAGGAGTGCTGGTCAAGGCCATTTGAATAATTGCGGATGTTACCTTCAGAATTACAAGTTCACGATTCAATATAGTGAACATATTCCCTTCTCTATTCGATTCACCGAGACAGGAGTTTGTCAGAAGAATAGATCAAGGTGAACCGGAGTCACAGACATTTTCCATTTTTTTTCACGTAGCTCTACAACATTTTCTATGACGTTTATAAGTCGCGTTTTTTTCCCTCCTTATCCGCTAATTTCAACGTAAATGACGCATTAAGATCAAGTCGGACAATTAGAACTACGTTTAAAAATTTTTTCTGTGAGTGATCCTTTGGATCCTAGAGACAAATACGATAAAATCCTTAAGGTATAGATCGATGATTGGCACAACGATAATTTTAAATATTATTTACACGTCTGTCAATTTATATATGGGATCTGAATTTTTCAGACTTCAACCCTGACGCGTTTCAACAATGTTGACAATTTTTTATAAAAAAATATTTTGGAAAAGACAAGACACGTATTTTTTTAGTTTGATTAGAATTTTTGTAAAAATTTCAATTTTTCGGTGTTTATATTTTATTATTCGTTAATATTTTGAAAACTTATAGTTCTATAAAAAAATGTGCAAGATGAAATTTGTTCCGTTCATGAAGAGTATAATCTATATAAAAAAAATGTTATTTTAGTTTTCCTAAAGTTTTGCTGTATGACGTTAAACAACGAAATATCGTTTTTCAAAAAATCGCCACTTTTTATCTTTTTTATATACTCACGGAAAAATTCTGTTTGAAATTACGAAATTTTTTACCCTATGCAGAATGGCAAGATTTTTTAATGACAAGTTCTACGTAATTGAAGTTTTTTTAACATCCTGAATTATTACGTAAAGCTTGAATTACGTAGTACTTTTAGAAAAAAATACCTGCCAACATGAATAGGGTCCTAAAAATTGTTATTTTCCACAGAATTTTTATGTAAATATATAAAAACAAGGATGCAAAGTAGAACCTTGCACATTGCTTCCTCATTATTTTTCGCTTCTTACAAAGCTACCTTTATGAGGAAGTATGATATTCAATTTTTGGCTTCCTCATAGCGGAAGCTGTGTAAAACGCGAAAAATAATGAGGAAGCAATGTGCAAGGTTCTACTTTGCATCCTTGTTTTAATTAGATAAATATACATGTTGTGGGTTCGCTTTTTCTATTTCGTTATTACGTTATTTCGTGATTATTAGAGCGTTTCCGAAAGTGAATGTGATAATGTATATTTTTTTAAATAATTCAACATTCCATAAAATCAAAAATTTCATACCGTTCGTCACTAAATTATACATATATAATGGCTGAATATTGTTTCATTTATATACAAAATTTGAGCTCGCTATCTTAAGTTTTGCAAAAGTTACAATAGAGTGATAATGTTAATTTTTTGAAAAATTCAAAACATCATAAAATTTTAACGGTTCAACCGATCTTAACCAAATTCAATAGCGATCACCGACGTACGAAAGCTCATATTCATACCAATTTTAAGATCAATATCTCGAAAATTGAAAGAGATATTGCGTAAACAGACATTTTTCAAAAAATTAAAAAACGCGTAATAATTTAACGATGAAGTGGATTTTAACAAAAATCTGTATGAACGATGAGGCTTGATCCCTCTATCTATGGTTCAAATTTCAGCTTGATATCTCAAGGCATTCCCGAGTTATAAAGGTTTACATTTTTCGATCGTGTAACATACACACATACACACACACACACATACAGACATTTTTTCTAAATCACTCTTCTCGACGTTTTGGCCCATTCTGAGTGTACTGACATGAAAATCTCGAAAAAAAAAAATTTTCATGAAAACAAAGCTTCCTCTATGAGGAAGCAAAATTATAAAAAGTGGCGCTTTTCTGCAAAACGATATTTTGTTGTTTAACGTCATGTAAAAACATTTTAGAAAAACTACATTAACATTTTTTTACGTACACTATGTAGTCCTTTGGTAACTGAACGAATTTCATCGTAGACATTTTTCAATAGGACTGTTCATTTCCAAGATATTAAAGATTTAAAAATATCAATACCGAAAAATTGAAACTTATACAAAAATTCGTCTGTCGGAAATATTGGGCGTAGGGCAAAAAAAAAGATTGGGTGACTTCTTTTTCAAAATACTGATTGATAACAAATTGTCAAAATTGTTGATGGAGTTCAGTGTGAAAAATTCACCTGGAATGCCCCATATCAATATTATAATTATTATAATATTATTATAATTTATATGCTAATATTATATATTATATTGTATGTAAATATTAATTTTAATATAATATAATATTATTTACATACATTGTAATATTATATAATATTGAAATTATTTATACGTGGACAATCGCAACTCGTGTACTTGCGATTAAAATTAGAACAAAGCACATGCATATTACACTGCACTCTCTATGTGCATTGTGTAGTGCACAGCTATGGGGTGGGAGTTACTCCAACAAATCCGTATCGCTCTCAGTAAACAGCGCGGTCGTAGTGATGCAACATAGTATTGTGACAATATATTGTTGACGTATCAACTTATCGGTGTACCCACGTATTCCATGCATTTGACATTTCGTAATGTCAGTTTTCCTACGCTTTTCCATTTCAAACCGAGATTTCCTTTGACTTTTCTTCCATAATTTAAAAACAAGTTGAGCAAAAAAAACTTCCCCAAAAAATGTTGAACAATTTTGCAAATTTTTTCATTGTTGAACAAAGAAACCTGTATCCAAAATATGTTGAGCGAAACTTATCATCCTTAAAAAGTTGAACAAAGAAATGTACCCAAAAACTGTTGAACAGTGTTTTTTAAAAAAAGTTGAACGAAAAAGACTTCCATAAAAAAACTTGAACAAAGAAGACTTTTGCCAAAAAAATGGTGAAGAAAAAATCGTATGTAGAAAAACTCACATAATGGTTGTTTTAATCGTGAACGAAATGGATTAACAATATTCGTTGACAGTCTATTTTTCAATTCACATTATCAACTACCAGATAAATCAGATTTTGTTATCAAAACTTTATCTTCCAAATTCTCCGACTCAATCATCACCGCATTCTTAAGTACTTGCATAACAGGCGGATAATTGCTGCATTGATTTGTCCAATAATACGTGTTTAGCTGAACGATGAGTCTTGAAATTCATTGATCGATTCCGCGAAGTTTTTTCTTAGTGAATAATAAACTGCTTGTTTGTTAGTGTATTAATCGCGATGTACAGTGAATCTGTACTGGTACCAAAGATGTTGAGTTCTCGACTGTGCAAGCAAACAGCTTGAAATTGCTCACGTGCTATTAGTGTAAGAGAGCCTAGAGGGGACATTGTATTAAAATTGACTCTTCCCGAGCTCAAGAGCGACTCGTTTATTTCTTAATACCACGACATATTCATCACTATTGACGTATCAGTTCTCGGTGTATTTACGTATACACTTACCGTTTCAACATGTCAGTTTTTTTATGTTTTTTTTTTCATTTCAGGAATTAGTTTTTCTGGTTGTTGAACAAGTTTGTAAAAAATGTTGAACAGAACATATTTTTTAAAAGTGGATCAAAGAAAGTTCCAAAAAAAAAGTTGAACAAACAAGTTTCATCCAAAAAAGATGAACAACGAAAGTTGTATAAAAAAAAAGTTGATCAATTGAAGTTTTTTTACAAAACAGTTGAAGAGTAAATATTTTTTCGAAAATAGTTGAACAAACAAAGTTTCATCCAAAAAAGTTGAACGAAAATTTTATCCAAAAAAGTTGAACGAAAATTTTATCCAGAAAAGTTGAACGAAAATTTTATCCAACAAAGTTGAACGAAAATTTTATCCAAAAAAGTTGAACGAACATTTTATCCAAAAAAGTTGAACGAAAATTTTATCCAAAAAAGTTGAACGAAAATTTTATCCAAAAAAGTTGAACGAAAATTTTATCCAAAAAAGTTGAACGAAAATTTTATCCAAAAAAGTTGAACGAAAATTTTATCCAAAAAAGTTGAACGAAAATTTTATCCAAAAAAGTTGAACGAAAATTTTATCCAAAAAAGTTGAACGAAAATTCTATCCAAAAAAGTTGAACGAAAATTTTATCCAAAAAGTTGAACGAAAATTTTATCCAAAAAAGTTGAACGAAAATTTTATCCAAAAAAGTTGAACGAAAATTTTATCCAAAAAAGTTGAACGAAAATTTTATCCAAAAAAGTTGAACAAGTTTCATCCAAAAAAGATGAACAACGAAAATTTTATCCAAAAAAGTTGAACAAGTTTCATCCAAAAAAGATGAACAACGAAAATTTTATCCAAAAAAGTTGAACAAGTTTCATCCACAAAAGATGAACAACGAAAATTTTATCAAAAAAAAAAGTTGACCAATTGAAATTTTTTACAAAACAGTTGAAGAGTACATTTTTTTTCGAAACAGTTGACCAAATAAATTTTTTTCAAAAAAGTTGAACAAACAAAGTTTCATCCAAAAAAGTTGAACGAAAATTTTATCCAAAAAAAGTTGACCAATACAATTTTTTTCCATAAAAGTTGAACAACGAAAATTATATCCAAAAACGTTGAACAACGTAAAATTGTATACAAAAAAAAATGATCAACAAAAATTTTTTCCAAAAAAGTTGAACAACGTAAATTATTATAAAAAAAGTTGAACAACGAAAGATTTATCCAAAAAAAAGTTGATCAACAAAATTTTTTTCCAAAAAAGTTGAACAACGTAGATTATTATAAAAAAAAGTTGAACGATGAAAGTTATTTTTTTCCGTCTTTAAAAAAACTTTTGAAAAACTTCCTAACTGATTCCGCGAAGATTTCTCCGGCTAAATACCCAGCGTTGTGTTTGTTGTCTGTGTCAATTGCAACAATACTGAAAATCTCAACTTGTACTAAAGAAAGTTGAGTTCTCGGGTGTGCGTGCAAACAGCTTGGAATTGCTCACATGCTATAAGTGTATGAGAACCTAGAGGGGACATTGTATTCAAATTTACTCTCCTCGAACTCGAGAGCGGCGGGTTTGCTTCTTAATAACACGCATGTACGTAACTCTATTGCACATAAACGTGAGAAGAGTGTGCGGAACGTATGTAGACAAAGTATAAGCCGCAAACCGGCGGTGCATCGTAGCTGGGAAGTCGAGAGGGTCGCTCGGCGCATTTATGACTCAGAGAGAATCGAGCCGATGAGAGAGCGTTACTCTGAACTTTGATCGTACGCGACCACTTCTTATCACTCATTGTCGCCTTTGTATTACGAACGTGGTCCATTTAAACTCACCGAATCTATACGTGTACGCACCACGTACCGGCGATCGATCCGAGGGTTATATCATGATATATGTGTGACAAGTGCGTCGATCCAAATGCAACGAGAGTTTATAATATTAAATGTGTGTTAAAGAGATGCAGGTCAATCTCGATACGAAGGATCTCTTGATACCATTTCGCGATCGCTGTTCCAATTTCACACGAATCTATCTTAAACAACAATTAAATGTAATTTTATCTATTAAACATTAAAAAAAAAAATTAAAATATTATAATTGCAATTAAAAAATAGGCACATTAAAAAAGAGGAATTAGCTAAGGATATGTATGGTAATTTTGGAAACAAAGTTGGTATGAGAAGGATTAATTATTTTTTTTTAAATAATTTTCAGCTCAATTTACTTTGTTGTTTCTGATTCGGGGAAAAATTTTTTAGTTTCGGATAACTTAAGTAATTTGAGGAAATTGATTAAAAGTAACTGTAAAATTTTTTAGAGACTCTTAATCACCTGGTTGATTAAATTCGAACAATAATGGGAGAAATTTGACAAAAATTAAAAAGTCGTATTTGAGTAATTCGCAATTTTCTTCCATCACGAATTATAATGAGTACTTTTTTATTTCCTCTAATGGGAAATATTGGTAGTATAGATATAAAAAAATAATTGTTTTAATATATACACTACTTTTATTTTAGCAGATTTTTATTCTGGGCGAGAAAAATACGTCTAAATAAAAAATGGAATGTTTTTTTTTCTTTTCAAAATTTTATTCACATTTATTTAATTGATTTTCCTCAATATATTCCAATTATTCAATGAGTCACAAATAAAAGTGATTGAAAACACCAAAAGAAAAGGAAAACCAAAGCAATAAATTTGCAATTATTATTCAATAAATTGTATTCTTTTAGTTATACTTGCTGAAGAATAATCTGTGACATATCAATTAATTAGAAAAAAAGACTTATTAATTATTGGTTCCATTTTTCAATCTATCAATCAATTCACTCTGATATCAGCTTGAAAAAAAAAAAAAAAAAAAAAAAAATACAAGCGTAAATAAAAACGAAATAAATAAATATGATAGCAAGTACGTTCCAAACGTTCAGCAAGTGAAAAAAGTATTGTTTACAATCGACCGCAAATTGCAATTCAGTTGACCGCCTCAGGCATACATATACGTCGTATATAGCATTAAGATAAATGAGGAAAAAATGTGGGAAAATATGATTAAAACGAATCGCTTAGACCTTGAGCCTTCGGCTACAAGTGTAGTTACGATAACGTATAATACCAGAACACAAAAGCAGTATCTTCAGGACGGATGCTTTGACTTCCGTTTTGTAAGATAATCGGTTTAGTCCTGTCTTGAATAATTGTCAAGATTCGGGAGCTATTAAGTATGCATGAAAAAAAAAAAAATGGAGCAGGTCTTTGATAAGGTCTTTGATAAGGAATGGCACTTTTTTCTGGGGTTAATTAACATAATCCTGATTGTCCGTTTTTTTATTGTCATTTAGTAGCTAATCCATAACCCGTATGGAAATAAATACGCCGAAAATAGATAGGAAAACTATAAAATTTATAAGTTGCATATATTCTGGATATATGCCATAAATGAAAAATATATGAAACATATATGTCCAATATGCAACATTTTGGCGCATTTCCTACATACGGCATATATGTAAGTTGTATGTGTTATATATGCAAAAAATATAAATTCGATATATTCTTTGTACATCTTAAACTATACAAAAGATATATAATGGATATATCGCTTTCAGACTTCAGGATATATCCATTATATATAGAAACCACATATAAAAAACCAATAATTATAAAATAATTAATTGCAGTAATTGAATTCGGCTTATCTTGGACTTCCAATTGAACATTCGGAGTTATTTTGTTAATTAGTAAATATTAAGTGCTGGAACATTTTTTTGCCGTGGATGGGAATCGAACCTGGATCGTTTGGGTGTCTAATGGGTGCTTTAACTCACTCGACCATTGATATCTTGAAAGACTGATATTTTCATTGTCTATTTGAAGTATATTAAAAGTAAAAAGACGTCCAGACTACATACATTTATATTATTGAGACAGAAATATTCAAAATGCAAACACCGTGGGCCGATTATCCTGAAGGATCAAAATGTAATGAGCTTTGAGGGATACTGAAAAATTTAGTCGAGGGTCTGTCACCCATCCATGTACTGACCCTCGAGGAACTTAGAAAAATTTGGGTATGGGCGGTCACCCATCTCAGTCGTTACTCGGAAATATATGACACTGATGTTTAAAATATACTTTGCAGTCAAGTTAGATATACGGGACATACATACATCATACATTCGATATACAATGCATAGCATACATAAATTATATATTTCTTATTTTTGAAATATATTTTGTAGTCCAGCAATATATATTTTACAATATATGTTTCATATATTAACGAAATATTTGCATAATACATACGAATTATATAAGATTTGGTTGTTACATATATTTTACAGTTAGGCGACATATATTGAACATATATGTACAATACATTCGTGACATATATGCGAGATATATAATAATTATACAACATTTTGGCGACATATATGCCACCCATATAAAATATATGTTGCATATATTTTTGGCATATATTCCACATACATATATTTCCATACGGGAAAAAAGTGTAATTATAAATAAATTTTAAAAAATGTAGGAAGAAATGGCTCTTTTTTCTGTTGTTAATTAACATAATCCTGATTATCCATTTGTTTATTGCCATTTAGCTGATCCATAAAAAAAGTGCAGTTATAAATTAAAAAGGATGCAAAGTAGAACCTTGCACATTGCTTCCTCATTCTTTTTCGCTTTTTTCAAAGCCGCCTCTATGAGGAAGTTTCTTTATTTTATTTTTGGCTTCCACATAGAGGAAGCTTTGCGAGAGATGAAAATTATTGACGAAGTTGATGATATTTTACGTTTTACGAAAACCAGAGCGACACCAATAAATTTTTAAAAAATTCAAAATCACATAAAATCCGAACCGATTTACTGATCATCACCAAATTTGGTACGCAGCAGGGCTGAATGTTATTTTTCCTGTGTACAAAATTTTAGTCGATTAGTTGACATTTTATCTGAATTAGAGCAAAACGAAATTTTTTCGAAAAATTCAAAATCTCATAAAAACCGAACCATTTTACCGATTTCGCCCAAATTCAATACCGAAAGTCGTATCACTTTGATCAATTTTAATACGAAGTTTCAGCCCGATAGCTAAAAATTCGTTCGAGCTAGAGCATTTACGTACTTTTTTCAAAATTTCAAAATTCTTATAAAAATGAAATGCGTTAAGCGATTTTTGTAAAATTTATAGCAATTGAAGATTAGCCAGTACTGTACATGTTGTTTAAATTTTAGCTGATTCGATCGAATACTTTATAAGTTACAGTTATATGAATTGTTGCCCTTTTATCACACACACACACATACATACATCCGGAAAATTTTTCTAAACCACTTTTCTCGACGTTTCAAACCATTTTAAACGTTTTGACATGAAAATCTCGAAAAAAAATGTTATGAAATCAATTCCTCTATGAGGAAGCACATATAAAAAATCCATAAAAAAGTGCAGTTATAAATTTAAAAACAAAAAAATAAGGAAGGAATGGCACTTTTTTCTGTTGTTAATATTAATATAATCTTGATTGTCCGTTTTTTAATTGCCATTTAGCTGAACCATAAAAAAGTGGTTATAAATAAATAAATAAATAAATAAATATATTAATAAGTCAAGAATGGCCGTTTATTCTGTTGTTAATTAACATAATGCTGAGTGTCTTTTTTTTTATTGCCATTTAGCTGAACCGTAAAAAAAATGCAGATATAAATTAAGTAAATAAATAAACAATTTTTTTTGGAATTATTCAATGAGTTTGTATGTTTGAGGAAAATTTTTGTGTCGTCATTGCTATGATTTTTATTTATCTACATCCATATCGTCGTCGTTATATATTGTCGTCAATATTATTTTAATTGACGAAGCATATTTCCCGATGTCGTCAAAAGTTCAAAGTCTTTTCTCAGCTTAGGATTATACGTACAGCACGACATTCATTTCTTATAATTTTTATTCTCACACAGATATGTGCATTATTTTCATAAAGTTGTGGGAACTACATTTAACCGTGAGGGGTTTTCTCCCTGTGCACTTGTGCACAGTGACCTCATCACTGTTGATATAATAAATAACACAATTTACTTTGTCGTCAATGACATTGTCAATATATGAGGGGATAATTTTTTATTGACGATATTTGTACAAAGTTACAAAGTAGAAAAAAAATTTATGAAAGTTAAAAATTGTTCGAAAATATTAAAAGACAAAAAAGAAAAATGCAAACGTCCACATAAAATTTTCGGTAATGTGACAAAAAAATTTTTGTCGATTTTTAGTTTTACATTTCAAATTTAAAAAAATATTTTTGTACTTTTGTTGCAAAACTAGAAATTTACAAATGATTTGATCGGTGTCTCTGGAATAATTCATGCCTGGACATTTTTTCCGTAGTTTTTTTTTTATTATATTTTTGGCCGTTTTCGACACAAGCATAGGAATGAAAAAAATTGTACGGAAAAAATATCCTACGGAAAAAAATGTAATGAAAAAATATCCGGGGAAAAAATATCTTACGGAAAAAAATCCAATGTAAAAAATATCCAGGGAAGAAATATCCTACGGAAAAAATCCAATGTAAAAATATTCGTGAAATATCCTCCGGAAAAAAAACTCAATGATAAAATATTCACAACCACTGGAATATTTTTTCTTTGGATTCATTCAAATAATTCCAGTGGGTGGTAATATTTTTTCTAGATTTTTTTTCCGTCGAATACACCGAGAGAAAAAGTTTCATTGATTCACGAAAATCTTTGCCAATGAAATGAAATACTTGAATTTCAATACTATCTTTTCTTTGAATGATCTCAAACTCAATGAAAAGTGGTGACATTGATTCGAAGAAACATTTCTTTAAAACAATTAACCTTTTTCGTTGATTTCAAAGATGTCGTCTCTGATTCAATGAAATCTTCTTCTTACCAGCTCAAAATTTCGAAACCTATTTTTTCTTGAAGTACGCGGCAGATAAAGCTCAAACTTTGTGAGTATGTAAGGAAGTACGGCAGAAATAGACTAAGCTTCTGGCTCCTCGAAACTCGAAGCCGTTTGTTCGGGAGAACCGGAAAACAAAAAAGTGAGGTTAGGTGCGAAAGAGAGATCAATGAAAACGTTTCTTTGAACCAATGAAAACGTCTCTTTAAAAACAAGAAAACTGTTTCTTTATTAAGGGGAGGGAGTCAGGTAAAAAAAATTGATTTTGGAAATTCAATATCATGCAAATCCTATTGCATATAAAAATGCCCAACGCAGTATATTGTTGGTGTTCGATGAAAGGATTTTTTACTGTCGTCTGACTTGCATATGCTTTTCAATATTATCTTAAGCAACGTTCTTAGGTTTTCCATTCTGCGCATGATTCAGATCAAACTGCTAGGCAGATTGGAATGGTTGACGTCTCATTTTCTTCTTCATGAAAAGATACACCGGCTAAATGGAGCAAACTATTTTTTTTCATTTTGAAAGCAAAGTTAATCACTGATTTAAAAAATTGCATAAAATTTATTTATTAATAATTATGTCACGTAAAAAATACTACCTTTTATTAATATTTGCTCCATTTAGCCAGTGTGTCTTTTCATGAAGAAGAAAATGAGACGTCAACCATTCCAATCTGCCTAGTAGTTTGATCTGAATCATGCGCAGAATGGAAAACCAAAGAACTTTGCTTAAGATAATATTGAAAAGCATATGCAAGTCAGACAAAAGTAAAAAATCCTTTCATCGTGTACCAACAATATAGTGCGTTGGGCATTTTTATATGCAATAGAATTTGGATGATATTGAATTTCCAAAATACATTTTTTTGACCTAACTCCCTCCCCTTAATATGCTCACTAAGTAAATCTTTATTTACAGGCAATGAAATGTTCTCTTTAAAATTCAAATACACTATTCCATTGAAATCAAAGAAATATTTCGTTAAAATCAATGAAAAAAAAACAAATCCACCCATTTCTTTGGCGTCAATGAAATCTTTTCTCTCGGTGTATATCATCGCTGCAAACTTGATTCTAGGATATTTATTCCAGGGACATTTTCGGCCATTCTTAAAAAAATCTTCCAAAAAAAAAAACCCTCCCTCCGTCAGTAGTTAAAATTCTCGATTAATTTTCAATCGAATCGAAAAAATCTCCCTCGCCCCAAATCGTACAAATTCTCACCAGGTACAAAATAAAGAAAAATTCATCGATCAATATAGATCTCTCAGTATATCTCTTCCAAGCTAAAAAACAAAAAACGTGTTTGCGATATCACTTCACGCAGTAACATACTTAACGTACACATATATATTGATACAAATGCGCGTGAACGTATTAACAATAAAGTGGACTTTAGATCTGAGTCCAGCAACCTCCGGAGTCGGGCGGTCTTCGATCTCGATGAGTCTTCGGCGCTCAGCTGGATTTATCGTATTCTCCTACAGTTAATCTTATCTAATCGTGAATCAATGTCGTTTCCTCTCGCTCTATCTCCTCAGAGCGAGCCAATAGCAAAGAATCGCATAATACTTGGTATCGCTATAAAAAAAAAAAAAAAAAAAAAGAAGAGAGGAAGAAATGTAGTCACTGAATTGATTGAAACCTGCTTCTTTGTTCTCAGATCGTTGACCGTACCACGAGTGGAGAGACCATCACCGGTGTATCTACCAAGCGTGTACAAAGTGAAGTCCAGTGAAGAGAACTATTATTACATCAGAGTCCAATATACGCTGGAACACAGCGATGGAAGTCCTCATGCATGAAGCCTCTTGCCCATCCGATATCAAGGACAACCATCAACAACAAGAACCTCTAAGAATTATGGAAAAAGATACTAAGCAAAATCTCCTTCAAAATGATCGGGCCAATTGTGGTCATTTGTCGCAGTTCAATAGTGGACAATTGTCGAATATATTGTTTGAGGATATTCGTTACACTGTCTCGCTCGGTTACAGAAAAGGTAATATTGTCTACTCGATATTATAATAAATTAGAGTTCAATGTCAATCAATCAAGAATTTTGCGATTGCAAATGGGACATTCTATCCCGATTCGACCTCGATTTGGCTCGTAATTTTTTGTAGGTTTCTTTAGACCCTCAAATTTGCATTAAAAAAATACAAATTTGGAAATTTTTTTTTTTTTAAGTGTCATTTCGAATGACATAATTAAAAAATCTCTACAATTCTGAAATATACATTGTTGAATATCAAAATTTTATAGTTTATAGCCAAAGTAAGCAAGATTTTTCTTCTTATATTTTTTAAGCTTGTTTGATTTTAAAGAATTATTAAAATATAGAAAAAAAATTAATCTTTTACAGGCGACTGGTCAAACGTTTATTTATGAGGCCGATTCGACCTGAGTCTGACTACCCGACCTCCTCGATTTGGCTCGCAATTTTTTATAGGATTGGTTAGACCCTCAAATGCACCAGATATTATTTTTCAATTTTTCCTATGAAAATTTTTAATTTATATTTTTTTTTAAAGTGGCATATCGAATACCATGATTTAAAAATCTGAAAAAATTCTGAAATATACATTGTTGAATATCAAAATTTTCTATCTTATAGCCAAGATTTAAAAAAAAATATTTTTCAAGCCTCTTTGATTTAAAAAAGTTGTTTAAAAATAATCTTCCACAGGTGACCGGTCAAACGTTTATTTATGTAAACTAGGATTTTTTCAGTTTTTTTTAAACTAAGACTATTCCAGCACCATACAAACCACATCATTCTAGCACTAGCATGCCGTGATTAAAACAAGGATGCAAAGTAGAACCTTGCACATTGCTTCCTCATTATTTTTCGCGATTTACAAAGCTACCTCTATGAGGAAGTACGTTATTCAATTTTTGGCTTCCTCATAGAGGAAGCTTTGCAAATCGCGAAAAATAATGAGGAAGCAATGTGCAAGGTTGTACTTTGCATCCTTGTTTTAATTAGATAAATATACATGTTGTGGATTCGCTTTTTCTATTTCGTTATTACGTTATTTCGTGATTATTAGAGTGTTTCCGAAAGTAAATGTGATAATGTATATTATTAAAAATAATTCAACATTCCATAAAATCAAAAATTTCATACCGTTCGTCACTAAATTATACATATATAATGGCTGAATATTGTTTCATTTATATACAAAATTTGAGCTCGCTATCTTAAGTTTTGCAAAAGTTACAATAGAGCGATAATGTCAATTTTTTGAAAAATTCAAAACATCATAAAATTTTAACGGTTCAACCGATCTTAACCAAATTCAATAGCGATCACCGGTGTATGAAAGCCTAAATTCATACCAATTTTAAGATCAATATCTCGAAAATTGAAAGAGCTATCGCGTAAACAGACATTTTTCAAAAAATTGAAAAACGCGTAATAATTTAACGATGAAGTGGATTTTAACAAAAATCTGTATGAACGATGAGGCTTGATCCCTCTATCTATGGTCCAAATTTCAGCTTGATATCTCAGGGCATTCCCGAGTTATAAAGGTTTACATTTTTCGATCGTGTAACATACACACGCACACACACACACACACACACATACAGACATTTTTTCTAAATCACTTTTCTCGACGTTTTGGCCCATTCTGAGTGTACTGACATGAAAATCTCGAAAAAAAATTTTTTCACGAAAACAAATCTTCCTCTATGAGGAAGCAAAAATCTGAAAAAATTCTGAAAAATACAGTTTCATATACAGAATCGTTTGATAAGTTGTCCATAGAAGATTAATTTTTTGTTTCATTTGTTTAAAACAATTTTTAATCAACAAAGCTTAAAAACAATAAGAAGAAAAATTTTGCCCACTTTGGCAATAAGTTAGAAAATTTTGATATTCAGCAATGTATTATTCAGAATTTTATCAGATTTTAAAATTATGGCATTCGATATGTCACTTTAAAAAAATATTTAAAAAAAAAATTTGCATAGAAAAAATAAAAATCAGGTGCATTTGAGGGTCTAGCCAAACCTACAAAAAATTACGAGCCTAATCGTGGAGTTCGACAGGACCCAGGTTGAAACGAGATGTAATGCCCCAAATGTTATTATTTATTGTTATAGAATGATATAATTTTGTTTAAAAGTAAATATTGCGACTTACACAAGAGGATATAATGGAATAGTAAAAATAAAATTTTTGTACTTCTAGATTATTTACTATATTTTTATTTTATAGAATAAATAAATGAAAATGTAAAATATGCAATGAGAAATAAATAAAGGATTCGTTAACAGGATCAAAAGAAATTCTTCATGGTGTTCATGGAAGACTACCATCGAAAAAATTGGTGGCTATTATGGGACCATCAGGTGCGGGGAAGTCAACCCTCCTTGACATTCTTTCGGGCTACAGACTCACCGGAGTCCAAGGATCGGTATACGTGAATGGAATAATCCGAGACTTGGATCACTTTCGAAGGTTTGCGTTTTTTTCGTCCAATAAAAGGCCTTGTACTGTCGAAAATATGTGAAATATTATTATAGTCGTTGCCTCTGACGTAAATAAATTAAATATTATGAATTAAAACCTCTTGATGACGTCATATCGTCGCTACCAATATTATTGTTTTTTTTTCCTCTGAAGATCATATAGATGAAATATAATAATTATTCTTACTTTCTTATTGTTGCAGATCCAGTGCATACATTACGCAGGACGATCGACTTCAGCCTTTATTGACGGTTGAAGAAAATATGAAGGTATCTGCTGACTTGAAACTACCGACTAGTACATCAAAGAGCAAGAAGGGAGCTATAGTGAGTGCCCAATATTGTTATTACGATTATTTCTCAATTACAATAA
>OZ019977.1:20444606-20472106 GCA_963970395.1 Ephialtes manifestator | reverse complement strand
CGAGACTCGGTGAGTTTATCTTTAATTATTGTAGGAGACTCATTTAATTAATTTAGAAATATATTATTTAATAGAAATAATTTTTTTTTCAACTCATCATTGCACTTCATTGAGAATTGTTTATAGTTATTAAGTAAAATTGAAAAATATTCGGAGTATATTGTTTTATTCTGGATGATTGTAAATTTATTCAAAACAAATATTTACATTTTTTTTATAATCGTGGTAAATTTATAATAAAATAATTTCCTAAATTTACGTTTTTTTTCCCAGACACTGACGCATTTGCGAATAATGGTCAGTATATGTACAGGACTGATGCTTGGCTCTGTATTTATGGAATCTGGAAACCGTGGCTCTCGTGTCCTTGAGAATTACAATCTTTTATTCACCATTCTGATGCATCACATGATGACTACCATGATGTTGACGATTCTAACATGTGAGTTTTCACTTTATATTCCTTTGATGATAATCATAGTATTTCTTTTTTTTTTTTTAAATAAAATACAAACAAAAATATTTTGCTGTTCCGACGATAATCACAGTATTCCTTTTTTTTTAAATATATTACAAACTAATAAATTTTGCAGTCCCGACGGAGATGAGTATACTTCAGAAGGAGCACTTTAACAGATGGTACAGCCTCAAGATGTTTTACACGTCCGTTACGATAATCGACATCCCGGTGTCTGTGTTTTGCTGTCTCCTCTTCAGCATTATCGTTTATCTCATGTCCTGCCAGCCTCTCGAGATTACGAGATTTTCCATGTTCTTCACAATCAGCATGCTCGTCTCGTTTGTCGCTCAAAGCTTCGGTCTTATGATTGGAGCTGTTTTTGATGTTGTGGTGAGTAGCAAAACGTCATTTAAAAAAAGGATGCAAAGTAGAACCTTGCACATTGCTTCCTCATTATTTTTCGCTTTTTGCAAAGCTCCCTCTATGAGGAAGCAGTATGTTATTCAATTTTGGCTTCCTCATAGAGGAAGCTTTGTAAAAAACGAAAAATAATGAGGAAGCATTGTGCAAGTTTCTACTTTGCATCCTTTTTTGAATTAGATAAATAAACATGTTGTGAATTCGCTTTTTCTATTTCGTTATTCCGTTATTTCGATATTATTAGAGCGTTTTCGAAAGTAAATGTGATAACGTATATTATTAAAAATAATTCAACATTCCATAACAAGGATGCAAAGCAGAACCTTGCACATTGCTTCCTTGTTATATTTCGCTTTTTACAAAGCAACCTCTAAGAGGAAGTATGGGAATTGATTTTGGCTTCCTCATAGAGGAAACTTTGTAAAAAGCGAAATATAATGAGGAAGCAATGTGCAAGGTTCTGCTTTGCATCAAGGTTTTAAATAAATATAAATAAGCGCACACGCTCGCTTTGTGAAAATATAATAAGGCCAAACGGTCCAGAAACTCCCTCGAATACTCTATCTTCTCTGTTTTTTTTTGTAGAACACGATAGAAATCAGTGGTTTCCGAAATTTCATTGGGAAGCAAGGATATGGCTAGTTTATACGACATAAATTGCTACTTTTCGCAATATGAACTGTACAACATCGCTATGAAAAAAATTTGAGTCGTCATAGAATTCGAACCGCTCTGCCGATTTATCTAAAATTTGTGTCCGACATTTTTTTCATGATAGTCGATGTGCCGACAAAATTAGAACCCAGTATCTTGTCTTTTGCACGACCCAGCGCGAGAACGAGATTTTCACTTGTAATATCACAAGAGCTTTGAAATTATCGGATATTTCCTGACAGGTTCGTTGCAAACAAATGAACGTGTCAAGTTTTCCAGGTTAAAAAATCACGATTTTTCTGGAAAACTTGACGAGTTTATTTGTTTGCAGGGAACCTGGAGGGAAATATCAGATGAATTTCGAAGCTCGAGTGGTATTCGGGGGATTATTTTTTCTATTCAAATTGCGACAAATGGAATTGCACCATGAGACAAAAATTATCATTCTGACAAGGAAATTTCATAATCAGATCAAAAACCTTTTAATTCATGTTTAAAGTATTGCAGTTAAATACACAATTGTTATAGACATTTGTATATTGATTCCAGACTGAGGTTTTCGATTTAATCGTATTAACAGGGACATTTCCCTTTACTTTTTCATCAATAGTTTGCAAGGATTCAACTCCAAACCTACTCATATAAAATAAAAATCCTTTGACTGCCACAATAAAATTCAATCTGTCAGTTTGACAGATGGTTGACGCGGCTAAATGATTGTTTGTTTTATATATATAACCAACACGCAAAATTATCAAAAAATTATCACATGTAATACCACAAGAGCTTTGAAATTATCGGATATTTCCTGACAGGTTCGTTGCAAACAAATGAACGAGTCAAGTTTTCCAGGTTAAAAAATCACGAGCGCGTAGCGCGAGTGATTTTTCTGGAAAACTTGACGAGTTTATTTGTTTGCAGGGAACCTGGAGGGAAATATCAGATTAATTTCGAAGCTCGAGTGGTATTCGGGGGATTATTTTTTCTATTCAAATTGCGACAAATGGAATTGCACCATGAGACAAAAATTATCGTTCTGCCAAGGAAATTTCATAATCAGAACAAAAACCTTTTAATTCATGTTTAAAGTATTGCAGTTAAATACACAATTGTTATAGACATTTGTATATTGATTCCAGACTGAGGTTTTCGATTTAATCGTATTAACAGGGACATTTCCCTTTACTTTTTCATCAATAGTTTGCAAGGATTCAACTCCAAACCTACTCATATCAAATAAAAATCCTTTGACTGCCACAATAAAATTCAATCTGTCAGTTTGACAGATGGTTGACGCGGCTAAATGATTTTTTGTTTTATATATATAACCAACACGCAAAATTATCAAAAAATTATCAGTATAATACCGTGTAGCTTGCCCCACGTGACGTCGAATGGTGCAATTCCATTGGTCGAAATTTGGATAGGAAAAATAATCAGTATAATACCGTGTAGCTTACCCCACGTGACGTCAAATGGTGCAATTCCATTGGTCGAAATTTGTATGGGAAAAATAATCAACAAAATTAAAAATGTCATAAAATTTGAACGGCTTTTTTTTTTCGTCGCGGCATTTTTTTATTTTTCATGCAGAAAAATCGAGATTTACCGACATAATGACCATTTACTTGACAAAATTCATCACTGATAATCAATAAACGTGATGACACGTTGAAAATTGCAGTCGGATGGCTCAGAATTTACAGGAGTTGAATTACTTACAGAAATTATAAAAAAAATTGAAATTCCAATAACATTAGAACTGCTTTACCAATTTCCGCCAAATTTGGTAGAGATCATGATTTGATAGTAGTCCGTTTACGTACAAAATTTCAGCCCGATATCTCTTAATTTGCGGAAGTTGTAGCGTGAAAACGATTTTTTCAAAAATTTAAAAGTGTTGTGAAATATGAATTTTCCAAAAAAACAAGTTTCGTAAAAAACACTTTTCTCGACATTTTATGACTTTCTGAGTGCAGTGACATGAAAATCTCGAAAAAAAAAAATTCACGAAAACAAAGCTTCCTCTATGAGGAAGCAAAATCACAAATTTCATACCGTTTGTCACTAAATTATACATATATAATGGCTGAATATTGTTTCATTTATATACAAAACTTGAGCTCGCTATTTCAAGTTTTGCAAAAGTTACAATAGAGCGATAATGTCAATTTTTTGAAAAATTCAAAATTTCATAAAATCTGAACCACTTTACCGATTCGAACCAAATTCAATACCAAACAGCATTGAGTGCACCTACTCTTATAACCAACTATTTAGCAAAATAGACTAAATTTTACGAAAGTTAGAGCGACCACGTCCTTTTTTCAAAAAATTCAAAACGGTATAAAATCGAAATTTTTGCACAGATTTTGTCGAAAATTGGTACAGTTGAAGAGGGTCTGCTGTTACACTAGTGTGCCAAATTTGAGCGCGATGTACAAAACCGTTCTTGAGTTATCGGCGTTCGAATTTTCGGAGTTGTATACATACACACACACACACATACATACATACATACGGACATTTTTTCTACATCACTTTTCTGGACGTTTTGGACAATTCTAAGTGTCCTGACATAAAAATCTCGAAATTTGTTTTTTTCATGAAAACAAAGCTTCCTCTATGAGGAAGCAAAACGTCATCTTTTCATTCATAATTTCCATTGAGCTACCAAAGATAAATAAATCAGTCATTCAGAATTTGCAGTATATCAACATTTCAGTATTATTCCAATTTTCATTTAATGTAACATTTCAAAATTTAGAAAAAAAATTTGTTCTTTTTTCTCTACAGAATGGTACGTTTTTGGGACCAACAATTTCCGTTCCGATGATGATGTTCGCAGGATTTGGAGTGTCACTTCGTGACCTCCCGATTTACCTAAAGTGGGGAAGCTACGTTAGTTATCTTCGTTACGGTCTCGAAGGGTAAATATAATTATATAAAAAATTAATCACTTTTATACGATGCCATTAAACACGTTGTCAATTTTTATTGTGTCTTCAGATTAATTCACGCTATTTACGGAGAGAAACGAGGCGTTTTGGACTGTGATGAGAAATACTGCCACTACAAATACCCAACGAAATTTCTATCTGAGATAGGAATGAGAGCCGATCAATTTTGGTGGGACGTTATTGCTCTTTGTGTGATGCTCATAATGACAAGAATATTCGCTTACATTTTGCTGCGTTGGAAACTCGTTGCGTCTCGATGAAAGTTCGTTCGACGTGAAAAACATAGTTTTCCAAAGAATTTTTGGTGTCTTTTATTTCGCGAGAGTCACCGAATACGAGAAGAATGTTGACTGACGATACAATTGAAAAAATATCGATCAACGTTAACAACTATTTTTTTGGTAAGAATTCTCGAAACAATCTACGTAAGATTCTTCCGAAAATATCTGTCTAGTGATTTGTTGGCAACAAAAACAATGCTCACCAAACTACGGTTAAAAAAGTTTAACTAGTTTTTAAGTTTTGCGCCAATCGATTTGTTTTTTTTTAAATAACAATTTTATTACGCGTTGCTGTGTTCGTAATAAACAAACTTGAATAATATTTTGTATCCAAGTGATATGTAGTGTTGGCTACGACAATCTCCGAGATGTTGGCAAGGAAGACGTTGTAAAAAAAAATCAAACGTATTTTACGTTTACGATTTGTATGTTGTATCATCTTCCTTTCTCTCGGTGAATTTGCTATTTTTTGTCGACGTTAGAGTTACGATAGTTCGAAGAGATTATAATTATTCGGGACTAGTAGATTAATTATTTTTTGCTGTATAATTTATTTATTGACATAATAAAATGTGTTGTTATAAAAAAATAATACGTTCCTATGACATGGTATGAATGTGTATGGCAAGTAATTGTGCATTGCGATATTTTTTTTTAGCATCTCTGTCACGACAAATAGAAGCTTAAGTACTTAGATAACATACAAGCTTGCAAAATGGCTTAATTTGTTTGTCACTCCTGACAAATCAAAAATAATTTTACAAAAGTTAGAAATCTCTCAACTGAAAACAAGAGCTTAATTAATAAATAATGTGTGGAAATTTCCCGAGTATAATATGCGAATAATTATTATTCCCCAACTTTTCGTTTACCTCATTTATTTATTAATGAAATTCTTGTTTTCAGTCAAGAGTTTTTTTTCATTTTTGTAGAATTATTTTTCTGGTGACTGATTAATAAGTATGGAGTTAAAATACACAAAGATAACACAGATAGGAGCATATTGTCCATAAATAAATATTTGGATATAATATTTTTGGATCATTCACGTCATTTATTGAACGTAATTCAACAACTAGACAAATAGATTACAGACGTACATTACGATGATGACGTGATGTCATTAATCTTTTACTTGTATTATTAATCACTCTTTCTAGTAGAAGCTTTTGTGTAAATAAAATACTTCAAAATTCTCATGTCAAGATCTTTAAAATGGTTTAAAATATAAAGAAAAGTACTTAAAAAAAAAGCCTAAATGTTTCGTAATGGTTTAGTTTTCTTAAGGATGTAGGAACGCGATGGGGTGCTCAGCTTCCTGAAAAGTGAAAATTCAGAGAGAAATTCGAACACTTCTCGATGGAATAAAAATCTGAAAAAAATCAAGTATACAAAAGGTGCGGAAAAGATTCATTTTGCATATTAATAATTGCAAAATGTTATTAACAAATAGGTGAAAAAAAAATGTTCAACAAATTATCCGCCAACCTAACTTTTTTTTCGAATGAAAATGATTCTTTACATTTTCTGAATACGTATGAATTTTTTCAGAATTTTGTCTAATGTTTGAAAATTGCGGTTTTTTTTCTTGTATGAGCTGTATTCGCGAATCTATTTGATCAATCGTTTCGAAACTTCTTGGGTGTAATGGCTGGTTTTGTGACAAGCACATATGAAAAATTCGCGACTTAACATGCATTAAAAAAAAATGAATTCCAAAAAAACGAAATTTCGATTATTAGAAAAAATTATGAAAAAATTCATACGTATTCAGAAAAATTAACGAATCATTTTTATTCGAAAAAAAAGTTAGGTTGACGGATAATTTGTTGAACAATTTTTTTTTCACCTATTTGTTAATAACATTTTGCAATTATTAATATGCAAAATTAATCTTTTCCGCAACTGTTGTATGCTTGATTTTTTTCAGATTTTTATTCCATCGAAAAGTGTTCAAATTTCTCTCTGAATTCTCACTTTTCAGAAAGTTGAGCACCCCATCGCGCTCCTACATCCTTAAATATTTCTTTATGAAGAAACTAAAAAAATATATCAAGTATTATATCAATATATTTTTGCTGCATATTTAAAAAAAATTGACACTTAAAAAAAAAGACAGTTTTCGACACATTTAAAAAAAATGGTGGATAGTAACCCATGCGAAAATTATATGACTCATTTATTAGACATTACAGGGATTACAGGATACTTCGCATTCTTATACATTTTGTAGACATAATATTTCAGCGCGTTATTAATTATTAATAATCAGTTTTTCTCTGGAGTCAATATTTTAACTAGTCTCATTTGTTATTTTTTAAAATCGCTCTATACATGCACTGTAACAAAAATCTACTTGAAATTTAGTGTATTTTTACTGGAAGTTTTTATTCATAAACTAGTATATTTAATTTAGTATACAAGTGTAATGTAAAATTAATGTGTGGTACAGCACATTCAATAATTTACTTTAATTTTACAGTAAAAGTACTTGAATTTTATACCCCAATTAATTATTAATAATCAGTTTTTCTCTGGAGTCAACATTTTAACTAGTCTCATTTGTTATTTTTTAAAACCGCTCTATACATGCACTATAAAAAAAAATCTACTTGAAATTTAGTGTATTTTTACTGGAAGTTTTTATTCATAAACTAGTATATTTATTTTAGTATACAAGTGTAATGTAAAATTAATGTATTGTACAGCACATTCAATAATTTACTTTAATTTTACAGTAAAAGTACTTGAATTTTATACCACAATTAATTATTAATAATCAGTTTTTCTCTGGAATCAACATTTTAACTAGTCTTATTTGTTATTTTTTAAAATCGCTCTATACATGCACTATAAAAAAAATCTACTTGAAATTTAGTGTATTTTTACTGGAAGTTTTTATTCATAAACTGGTATATTTAATTTAGTATACAAGTGTAATGTAAAAGTAATGTATTGTACAGCACATTCAATAATTTACTTTAATTTTACAGTAAAAGTACTTGAATTTTATACCACAATTAATTATTAATAATCAGTTTTTCTCTGGAGTCAACATTTTAACTAGTCTTATTTGTTATTTTTTAAAATCGCTCTATACATGCACTATAAAAAAAATCTACTTCAAATTTAGTGTATTTTTACTGGAAGTTTTTATTCATAAACTAGTATATTTAATTTAGTATACAAGTGTAATGTAAAAGTAATGTATGGTACAGCACATTCAATAATTTACTTTAATTTTACAGTAAAAGTACTTGAATTTTATACCCCAATTAATTATTAATAATCAGTTTTTCTCTGGAGTCAACATTTTAACTAGTCTCATTTGTTATTTTTTAAAATCGCTCTATACATGCACTATAAAAAAAATCTACTTGAAATTTAGTGTATTTTTACTGGAAGTTTTTATTCATAAACTAGTATATTTAATTTAGTATACAAGTGTAATGTAAAATTAATGTATTGTACAGCACATTCAATAATTTACTTTAATTTTACAGTAAAAGTACTTGAATTTTATACCCCAATTAATTATTAATAGTCAGTTTTTCTCTGGAATCAACATTTTAACTAGTCTTATTTGTTATTTTTTAAAATCGCTCTATACATGCACTATAAAAAAAAGATGCAAAGTAGAACCTTGCACATTGCTTCCTCATTATTTTTCGCTTTTTACAAAGCTCCCTCTGTGAGGAAGCAGTATGTTATTCAATTTTGGCTTCCTCATAGAGGAAGCTTTGTAAAAAGCGAAAAATAATGAGGAAGCAATGTGCAAGGTTCTACTTTGCATCTTTTTTTTTTATACCTTGTGTCTCTTTTGCAGAGGTGTTTTATACAGCTATAAATCACCTCTGCAAACACCGTTACATCTAATTTTGATTAGATACAAATTTTTGTCGTACTTTCTCAACTTTTCCGGAAGTTATAGCGAAAATCTACATTTTTTTTAAAATGAAAAATGGTGTAAAATCCGAACGACTTTACCGATCATCACCAAATTTGGTACATGGCATTTCTGAATGTTATTTTTCGTCTGTACAAAATTTCTGTTCATTTGTTGAAATTCGACGTAATTTAGATCAAAATCTATTTTTTTCGAAAAATTCAAAATTCTATAAAATCCGAACCGCTTTACCGATTTCGTCGAAATTCAATACCATACAACATTGAACGTATCTTCAGTTATGAAGAACTATTTAGCCAAATCGGCGAACTTTTACGAAAGTTAGAGCGACCACGCCCTTTTTTCAACAAATTAAAATCAACATAAAATCTTAATGACTTCACATATTTTGGCAAAAATCACAACATTCAAAGAGGGGCAGCTACTCTACTTGCGTGCCAAATTTGAGCCGGATCGCTCGAACGGTTACCGAGTGAGAGGAGATTGAATTTTCGAAGCCCAGCACACACACACACACACACACACACACACATACATACATGCGGACATTTTTTCTAAACCACTTTTCTCGACGTTTTAGGTGATTCTAAGCATACTGACATGAAAATCTCGAAAAAAAAAAATTTCATGAAAACAAAGCTTCCTCTATGAGGAAGCAAAAATCTACTTGAAATTTAGTGTATTTTTACTGGAAGTTTTTATTCATAAACTAGTATATTTAATTTAGTATACAAGTGTAATGTAAAATTAATGTATTGTACAGCACATTCAATGACTTACTTTAATTTTACAGTAAAAGTACTTGAATTTTATACCACAATTGTACATTAAATTTCGATGATGAGTTTATGAATAACAACTTCCAATCCTTTCTAACAGTGTGCGTACATCGAGAAGAAGGAACTATACCAAGTGAGCTGCAAATACACGTGTTGCAGTAATAATTAAACTCACAGGCACTAATCTACAAGTTGAACCTGTTCTTTTATTGTGAGATATGGATTTAGCCCAAGGAAATTAATTTTAGAACGCTCAGCTGCACAGACCCAACCGGTTTCATCACCTAAGCAATGGCACCAATTAGATTCAATTTTCCTACTCTCAAACCGCTCGCAAACTTTTTTAGCTGAAAAAATCATACGAGAATAATACAATTAATTACATGAATGAAAATAAAAATATTCTTTTTACGATTACGAATTATTTCATTACGGTTATTTATATTTAAACATATCAATGAAAAATATAAAAATTATTTTTAGGATTAAAAATTACTTAAGGTAAATTCTAATAAAATAAATAAGACTATTAATAATTTATTTGTTTTTCAATCGACTGAAATATTCATTTTCAATTTGAGTGGTAATTATTTTATGGTAATCACCATAAGTAGCAGCGATTATTACCAACACTAATGCACACGCAAGAAAACGCATTTTTAAATCGTTGATTTTTTTTTATTCACGAGTTTTTTTTATTTTTCTTTACTGCGACTGCTAGGTTTAAAATGATATGTTAATAGCGGTCAGGGCTGTTAAATAGCAGCGAGGTACGCGGTTAAAACTGAGACTAGACCAATCGCTGAATTTCGTGGGCTTGTTTTGGTGCGTATTAAATTTTTTTTTCATTCCACGTATAAATGTAAATTTCTGACATTGTATATATCAGTCTTGCTTGTTATGCGGGACCGTCATAGCCAAGCACCGATTGCAGCCTTACGTACTATTGACAAATCTTATAAATAGCCAAGCAAACACAATCGTGTAACAGTGATGGAAAATTTACACCGCAAATAATAAAGTAAGACTATTACTTTATAAAATAAAAGAAATACAAATTTATTTTATAAGAATGAATTGCAAAGAAAATCAGTTTCCACTCAATTTTGCTTCCTCATAGAGGAAGCTTTGTATTCTTTAAAAAAAAATTTTTTTCGAGATTTTCATGCCAGTATGCTTAGAATTGTCCAAAACGTCGAGAAAAGTGGTTTAGAAAAAATGTTCGTATGTATGTGTATGTGTGTGTGTGTGTGTGTGTGTTCTGTGCCCTGAAAATTCGATGAACTATTACTCAGTAACCGTTCGAGCGATATGGCTCAAATTTGGCACGCAAGTGGAATAGTTGCCCCGCTTTGAATGTTGAGATTTAAAAAAAAAATCAGCTATTTTGACTTTATGGTACTTTTAATTTTTTGAAAAAAGGGCGTGGTCGCTCTAACTTTCGTAAAAATTAGACGATTTTGCTAAATAGTTGTTTATAAATAAATATACGTTCAATGTTGTTTGGCATTGCATTTGGGCGAAATCGGTAAAGCGGTTCAGATTTTATAGATGTTTGAATTTTTCGAAAAATATCATTTTTTTAAAATAAATCACGTCGAATTTCACCAATTTAACTGAAATGTTTTACAGACGAAAAGGAACATGCAGCTATGCCACGTATCAAATTTGACGATGATCGGTAAAGTGGTTCATATTTTACGCCATTTTGAAATTTACAAAAAAAAAACGATTTTCGCTCTAGCATCAGCAAAAGTTGATAATGCGAGACAAAAGTTTTTACTTAATGAAAATAAGAATGCAAAGTAGAACTTTACACATTGCTTCATATATAATTTTTATTTTTTGCTTCCTCATAGAGGAAGCTTTGTTTTCATGAAAAAAAAAATTTTCGAGATTTTTATGTCAGGACACTTAGAGTTGTCCAAAACGTCCAGAAAAGTGATCTAGAAAAAAATGTCCGTATGTATGTATGTGTGTGTGTGTGTATGTATACAACTCCGAAAATTCGAACGCCGACAACTCAAGAACGGTTTTATATATCGCACTCAAATTTGGCACACTAGTGTAGCAGCAGATCCTTTTCAACTGTATTGAATTTTTTGAAAAAATGACGTGGTCGCCCTAACTTTTGTAAAATTTAGTCTATTTTGCTAAATAGTTGGTTATAAGAGTAGGTGCACTCAATGCTGTTTGGTATTGAATTTAGCTCGAATCGGTAAAGTTGTTCAGATTTTATGGAATTTTGAATTTTTCAAAAAATGGACATTATCGCTCTATTGTAACTTTTGCAAAACTTGAAATAGCGAGCTCCAATTTTGTATATAAATGAAACAACATTCAGCCATTATATAAGGTAAACGTACCAATGGCGGGACGTTTAAGGCGGTGTCTGTTTTGTATGCCAATTTCCGCATGCATATATTAATTATTTTGCAAATGGAGGTAACGAATTGCAAGATTAGAGTTTCTAGTTTCCAAAAACTATACAATAAAAATATTTCTAATTGTTTGATAAATAGTTATTGATTAAAACGCTGAAAAAAGCAGATGTACCAGTGCCGGGACGGGTATTTTTGTTCATGTCCCGCTGCCGGGACACCAAATGTGCGTTTCGGTGGAAATCTACAAATTTTAATGCATCTGCTTGAAAAGAAATGCCAAAAAATGTGCGGTTCACATATTTACACCTATGATGCAATAAATAAAACATATATGTTTATAAAATACATATATATATTTTAGTAAATTATGAATGAAGTTTTTGCTATCGCATAACCCAACATCCGCGTCAAAATGTCAATCGTGCGATTGTGTCCCGGCTATGGATCGCAGCGAGATTGCTTACTACTTGCCCCAGTCGCGGAACATACGTTGGACAGTGGTGCCAACGTATATTCGGTCAGCTCCAATAACGGGACACAAAAATTACGAGTTTTAAGATATTGTACGTAACATTTGACAGTGTAATCTTAAACTTTAAGAATTTCTGAATTTGAAATGCCTATGGAAAGTCTCGAACGAAGTATAATCTCCGGGGTATCATATTAATGATTATTCGGCTCTCCTTAGCTAATTGGTTTAGGGATTTGCTGAAAAAGCTCGAACACCATAGGTCCGCTAATATACTTATTATTTAAATTTTCAATTTACGATGAAAAACATGAAATCTTTTCACGTATGTTAATTATATATAACAGATACAATTGGAAGAGTTATTTTTAAATATTTTATCCATTAAACTCTTAGTATCTACAAATATCCCTTTAGTGTCCCTCAATTGGGACCTGTCCCACCATTGGTACGTTTACCTTATGTATAATTTAGTGACAAACGGTATGAAATTTGTGATTTTATGGAATGTTGAATTTTTTTAAATAATATACGTTATCACATTTACTTTCGATAACGCTGTAATAATAACGAAATAACGGAATAACGAAATAGAAAAAGCGAATTCACAACATGTTTATTGATGTAATTTAAAAAAGGATGCAAAGTAGAACCTTGCACATTGCTTCCTCATTATTTTTCGCTTTTTACAAAGCTTCCTCTATGAGGAAGTCACAATTGAATAACATACTTTTTTGCTTCCTCAGAGGAAGCTTTGTAAAAAGCAAAAAATAATGAGGAAGCGATGTACAAGATTCTACTTTGCATCCTTTTTAAATTTATAATGACCGCTTGTCCCAAAATAGAATTGCTAATAACTCTCGAACGGCGTGACGAATCGAGATGAAAATTTACACAAAAGAGGAGGATAAACTCCGTTTTCGTTATTTCGATTAAGGAAGTCCTTCCGCATTACGCTGAGGTCAAATAAGTTTTTGAAAAATGGGAGGGAATTACACACACTTTTCGCCAATATAAACAAGGCTGCAAAGTAGAATATTGCAAATTGCTTCCTCATTATTGTTGAATTTTTACAAAGCTTCCTTTATGAGGAAGCCAAAATAGATTAACATGCTTCCTCATAGAGGTAGATTTGTAAAAATCCAACAATAATGAGGAAGCAATTTGCAAAGTTCTACTTTTTTCTAAATAATAATGTAGCATTTTTTTCAAGAAATTTATCATGTTATTTTATGAAATTTCTTTCTTGTAATTTTCATTGTAAATTTGAATACATAAAAATAAAAACGTGAGATTCTTCTTCTCAAATTATGATAATTAGAGCAATTATACGATAAATGTTTATCAGAGTAAATAAAGGAGGTTGCAGAATTTATTGTTAAAAAAAAATTATAGGTCAAAATTTGTAATTATGTGATTACTATAAATTTTAGCGTTTATATAAAAATGTTCATAATTTAATTGATTTTTTTTTGACAATGCTCAACTAACTTTGTAAAGAAATAACTCGAAATGTGGTTTTTCCATAACTTCTGATAAATCATAAAATACAGGATGTCAATGTTCATGTAAATGTTACAAAAAAATATCTTTCATTTATCACTAGGTGATTGCATAAATATCTAGAGTTTCTGCACGCGAAAGAACGTATCTATTTTATGTTAATATTAAAATGCACGAAGAAACTTTGCAAGTTAATTGCCAATATCCTTTGTTGCTCATAACCGGAAACGTTTAATACAACATGTACTAATACTATTGGTCGTATCGCTCTTTTAGTTTAGCAATTTCAAGTAGATTTCTGCAAGAGTTTCCGTTTCCGTTTCTTTTCTTTTTTTTACAAGTACGTATACCATTTATTTTTTATTATTTTTTCATTAAGAATGGTTCCAATATTTGTCATAGAAATTCGTTTCCATCGAACAACAGATTCATAAAAAAAAGCATCACGAAATAAATAGAAAAAAAGTCTAATGAAAATAGCATTTTATTGTGAAAAGTGCAAAAATAATTTGTTCAAGCATTTTGTTTGATACATTAATGTGTATCCGCATTTGTCGGAATTTTTGTGGTAACATAGTGTGACCACAAATGTGTCGCTTGCATTTTCAAATGCATACAAAATACCCGCAGTTGAATAATTTTCTAAAAATATATTTTGTTATCACATTATTGTGGTATAATGCGGATGCACCTTGACGTAATGTTTTCCCAAAGACTTAGCAGGAAGATTTTAATTGAGTGGCCGGATTAATTAACTATTATTGAAACATAATGAAAAGTCATAATAATAAACATATGGTTGATTTGTTTTTATTTTATTTTAGACACGAGCAGGTGTTGCAAGTAGTACTTGAAGACTAGACCACGAAACACATGTTCCTGAAGTTGAAGATCGTCATCGATTAAACCGGCTTTTTTTTTACAGAATATTTTATAATAATGAAAGCCTTCACCTGTAATAAAATAGTTCGTCAATTGATTTGACGAACTATTTACGAGCAATTTTCGTGCACGGAAAAAAAGGCTTGGTTGGAACAGCCAAGTGCCTTGGTTATATATGCGCCAGACAATTAATTGGTTATACCAACCAAGTTATTTGTTAGGCTACCAATTTCTTGGTTGGTCTAACCAATTCATTGTCTGGCGCATATATAACCAAGGCACTTGGTTCTTCCAACCAAGCCTTTTTTTCCGTGTAGGCCGTATTTTCACAACACAAAGTTTATAGAAAAAAATGACGGTAAAATACGGTAAAAGTACCGTATTTTGGTCATTTTACCGAAATGAAAATCCTTTATTTTCACATCCCTCCCGAGCAGAAATTTGTTACGGCTGAGGTCCGGGCCTCATCGGGTTTTCCTTAATTAGTAATTGGGCCCGGATTGGACGGCTCTATCCGGTCCTGATATGGCATGTAACGCCATTTCGGATCTGGCCGCGATCAGGCCACAAATCTGGGTGTTATCAGGCTGCTAATCCGGCCACTAACAGCCCGAGTAGATATTCTGATACTGGCACAACTAGGGCATTATCAGGTAGGCCGTAGTTCCTTATCAGGCAGTGTCAAGGCAACCGGACCGGGCCCGGTGCCAAAACGTAACGTTAGGGTTGATACGGCCATGATGAGGGAGACTGTTGAGGCCATGATCCGGAAACTGTTCAGGCCATAATCGGGGAAATTGCTCAGGCTCTGATCAGGATACCTGCACGGAAAAAAAAGATTAGTTGCCATAACCAAGAAATGAGTTGACACAACCAATCGATTATTCTATTTCCTTAGCAACTCAAATGGTAATACCAACGATTCGAATGATAATACCGACGATTCGAATGGTAGTCTCAACTATTCGAGTGGTAGTCCCAACGATTCGAATAGTTAACCTAACTAATCCAATCGAGAACTAATCGTGAATAGTTGAGGTTACTATTCGATATGGGTGAGGCAACTAATTTTTTAGACATTGTGTACAGCAAATCGAAAACGTAGTTGCCACAACCAAACTTTTTTTTCCGTGTGTTCGAGCCGTGACTAGAATCGAGTAAGGCTCCGATCTGGAACTGTCCAGGCAAGAAATGCATAAAAGAATTAAATCGCGTTTTATATTTTTGTTTTCTTTATTACTTTAAGCTTTTCAGCTTAAAAAAACTTTCATATTCACTGCATATTATTTTGCGAGAAACACAGAAAGCTGAGTTAAAGTGTGCCAATATTGCCCGGACTTCTCGATTGTGATGTTACCTTGAAAAAACTCGAGAAATGAATAATAAAGAATCGGAACATACATCTAGTAAGGGCCGCGTTCGGATTCCTGAACAAAATTAGTGCACAAAATGGCGCTGGGTTTAAGGGGATGCTGGAGTAGATTTTGTTACCGACTTTGGTCGGTAAAAACAGGCTTTTTCGTAGTTTTGATTATTCTTCATTAATATGCTACACACATGTTTCAAATTGTACACGATTGTAATATCAACATAAACGAGTGGACGTACATTCGAATATTTGGTGAAAACGTACAATAAATGAAAAAAGTCGTATATTCCTAAACCTCCTGAAATCAAAATGGCCGCCAGGATTTGACAGCATCGCCTGTTTGGTATGATATAAAAGATTCCGGAACTCACATACGTTAAATCGAAATGTACGTCCATTCTTTAGCGTTCTCTGAATATTCTACGAGCGTCGAAAAGTCAATTACACAAAAGAAATCCACGCAAAACCCAGACTACGTTCACGCAGTCTATTCGCGATCAGAGTGAGTCAAGCAGAGCGCGAATGAAGTTTCCCAATTAGAACACAAGTGGCGCCGATGTAGTCTGTTTTCTTTTGGTAAAAGCTTCGAGCCTTTGTAACGCAACCGTAGTATACAGTATACATGGATTTGGCTTGTGTATTTGACATTCTGATGGTTTTCGAATATTCAGAAATCATCACAGAATTGACGTCCCGTCTGATTTTACACATCTAATTTCCAGAAACAATTAAATCTTACGGCAAAGGTCAGCTGACATATCGTGTGCTGCCATATTGCTTTTCGAGAGATTCAGTATCTTTTGCCAAAAGGAAACAGACTACGTCGGCGCCACCTGTGTCCTGATCGAGAAACTTACCGACCAAAGTCGGCAAAAAAATCTGCTCCAGCATCCCCTTAATACGGAATGATAATACGTATCTAATCAGGACCTTGTACAGCTTCCTGACCAAAGTTGGCCCGCGAGACGGCGCTGTGATTAATACGGAATGATAATGTATATCTAATCAGGGCCGCGTACGGCTTCCTGACCAAAGTATGCACACCAGATGGCGCTTGGGGATTATCAGGCACCTCTCTCCGCACAAAATCAGCCCTAACACTCACGAGAACGGTCATAATAACAGGGAAAATGACACAGTCGTTTTTGTACACTTTAATAACGGCGCGTTTTGCCAAAATAACAAAAAAAATGACGGTGACCATGAGAGAAGTCATGGTCACCGTCATTTTTTTACTGTTACACCGTTATTATGACCAAAATCGCACCGTTATTAAGGTGTACAAAAACGACTGTCGTTTTTTCCGTCATTATGGCCGTTATATCACCGTTATCGTGAGTGCTAGGGAGGTCCTTGAAAGGCATTCCACAGAAAGGCAAGCCTTAAGATTTTCCGATCGCGGCCTGACTAGTCCTCAGGCACCCGTGATAGAATTTCTACTCGGGATGTTGCTGGTTTTCGTTGCCGTTAATTATAGTTAATATAATAAATTGGACAACACAGTAAACAGGAGATATAATTAATAATTTATTTATGACAAATATGTTCCCTAAACTGGCGCTCGAAGGGTGGAAACAATTGCAATGGCGTCGAGGAACGTGTTATTTTATTTTCCTGTCACATTGTCGTCAAACTGAGATTTCTTGGTACCATCTTTGTTCCAAACTGCAAGATCACAGGCCATTGCTGTGCAAGGAGAACCAGCAATAGTTCCATCAGTTCCGCAGAAGCAATAGTTGCAGTAATTTCTGAAGATTGCTCCAGTGTTGCAACGCCCTTCTTCAGCTTCGCGTTTTTTCAACAATGGGAAGCTAATGGAGTTTGGATTATATTTCCGGGTGCCATCTACGTTCCATTCGTTTTCATCGCAACTCATTCTCGTGCAGGAAGCATTATCACGAGAACCGTCATCAGGACACACGCAGGTGTTGCAGTAGTACTTGAAGACCGATCCAGGAACACAGAATTTAGGACGGCATGACATTTTCGTGCAGATAGCCAAATCAGCTATACCATCACTTCCGCACAAGCAGTCGTTGCACTCAACCTTGAAATATTTTCCAGGTTCGCAAGTAGGGTCTTTGACGTTACGTGCCTTTTGCACCAAGGTATTGGTCTCGAACTCGTCTACTTGACGTTTTTCTGTCAGCAATTGGTTTCTGGGTATGAACAGCGGAGAACTACCACCTGGTGCGCAAACCCATTCGAGGCCATCGCCCAAACAGAAACACGTGTTGGAGCCTTCTTGCTTTTTCTCACCACGCGTGCAAACTTTTGTGGCTGCAATAATAATACGGAAATAAGTCGATTAATTATGGAAATGTCGTCGAAATAATATATTCTTTAATTGATATTTTAATTTTCAAATAAGATTTTAATTTTTAAATGAAAATTCTGTGTTTGAAGAAATATCAATTTTCTGAATTAAATATTAATCATTTAAATGAAATTTTCAAATGGTATCAAATGGAATTTCAATTTTTTAATGAAACTTCATTTTTTTAGTGAAATTTCGACTTTCATTTGAAAATTTTGATTTTCAAATGAAATTTTAATTTTCAAATGAAATTTTAATTTTCAAATGAAATTTTAATTTTCAAATGAAATTTTAGTTTTCAAATGAAATTTTAATTTTCAAATGAAATTTGGATTTTCAAATGAAATTAAAATTTTCAAATGAAATTTTGATTTTCAAATGACATTTTTATTTTCAAATGAAATTTTAATTTTCAAATGAAATTTTAATTTTCAAATGAAATTTTTATTTTCAAATGATATTTTAATTTTCAAATGAAATTTTAATTTTAAAATGAAATTTGGATTTTCAAATGAAATTTTGATTTTCAAATGACATTTTTATTTTCAAATGAAATTTTAATTTTCAAATAAAATTTTGATTTTCAAATGAAATTTGTATTTTCAAATGAAATTTTATTTTTAAATGAAATTTTGATTTTCAAATGACATTTTTATTTTCAAATGAAATTTTTATTATCAAATGAAATTATAATTTTCAAATGAAATTAAAAATTTGAAATGAAATAAAAAATTTGAAATGAAATTTTTATTATCAAATGAAATTTTAATTTTCAAATGAAATTTTTATTTCCAAATGAAATTTTAAATTTCAAATGAAATTAAGATTTTCAAATGAAATTAAAATTTTCAAATGGAATAAAAAATTTTTAATGAAATTTTTATTTTCAAATGAAATCTTCATTTTCAAATGAAATTTTTAGTTTCTAATGAAATCAACAATTTTCATATAAAGTATTACTTTTTCAAATTGAGTAAAAAAATCTTCATATGATTTACAATAATCAGACCGGTACTCACCGTGTGTGGTGGCGATGACCAACAAGGCACACGCAAGAAAACGCATTTTCGATTAGTTGGTTTTTTGCAAAAACTCCTAATATTCTCCTTACTACGATTCCTAGATTAAGAATGATTTCTGGATCACTGCCAGGATCAGTTAAATAGCAGCGATTAATGCATTTAGCGTGGGGGCTTGGCCAATAGCTGAGTCCTGCGATTCGATGTTGTCGGGTTACGTGGCTTTGGTTAAAAATTCGAAGATGAACATCCGACTTTCCTTATCTGTATCAATCAACCAAATAATTACTTCCACGTTGAGTCAACATAGATCTTTACTCTCAGCTTGAACACACATCGTCGACGTCAGCTTGAAAGTAAATTCTTCGACGATTCTTTTACAACCTTCACTTTCTTCGACTGCAAAAATAAGCTAACAAAACTACTGTAAAAATGTTTTTTTTTACTACCATTTACTTTATTTTTATTGCAAACTGTATGAGAATTAATGTTAAGCTGTAATTAAATTTATATCTAAATTTGTAGCTACAATTAAATTTATATTTAATTATGGCATTGGTTTTTATATTCAATTATGAGTTGGTTAAAAAGTTTCAGATCGTACGGGTTTGGTTAATTCATGATTTTTGCATCTAACGCGAGTTTTTATACCCTTTTAATATTCTTCAATGCGAAAACAAAATTCTATGTAATCTTGATTATGATAATGAAACATTCTTCAAGACACTTGGATCGGTTGGAGCAATTAACTTTTTGACAAATTTCACAACTAATGAGCCAACAAAGCTGCAGAAACGAAAACTATGTATCTTTCTTCCGCGCTGATTATCATTACTCTTTTCATAAGAGTATTCATAATTATTAATAATTTGCTTACTTGAATTTAAAAAATGCTTATCAAACATTAGCTTGAAACATTTAACTGTAAGATTCTTGCACGTCGATTTTTTTATTCCAGCTCATTATTGATTGCATTATAAGAAATTGGCCACAATTTACGCTTACTTTTTTTTTGCTTCCTTGGCTATTAGTCTTCGGATATGCAAATATTAGTCGACCTTAAATTCGTTCATATCAGTTAAAATGTGCTTGCATTTCAAGGCTATATTTTTTGCGGTTCTTCGCACTTAATGTAACATCATTAGTACACCATTATTATTAGGATTCTTATTCTCTTGAAAACCATCTCGAATAATATTATGACATTGAACGCAAAAGATTTTTAAATGAAAATTTCAAGTTTGAAATAAATCTTCAATTTTCGAATGGTATTTTAATTTTCAAATGAAATTTCAATTTTCAAATGAAATTTCAATTTTCAAATGAAATTTCAATTTTCAAATGAAATTTCAATTTGCAAATGAAATTTCAATTTTCAAATGAAATTTCAATTTTCAAATGAAATTTCAATTTTGAAATGAAATTTCAATTTTCAAATGAAATTTCAATTTTCAAATGAAATTTCAATTTTCAAATGAAATTTCAATTTTCAAATGAAATTTCAAGTTTCAAATGAAATTTCAATTTTCAAATGAAATTTCGATTTTCAAATGAAATTTCAATTTTTAAATGAAATTTCAATTTTCAAAAGAGATTTCTATTTTCGAATGAAATTTCTACTTCCAAATAAAAATTCTATTTTCAAATGAAATTTCTATTTCCAAATAAAAATTCTATTTTCATATGAAATTTCTATTTCCAAATAAAAATTCTATTTTCAAATGAAATTTCTACTTCCAAATAAAAGTTCTATTTTCAAATGAAATTTCAATTTTCAAATAAAATTTCAATTTTCAAATGAAATTTCTACTTCCAAATAAAAGTTATATTTTCAAATGAAATTTCAATTTTCAAATGAAATTTCAATTTTCAAATGAAATTTCAATTTTCAAATGAAATTTCAATTTTCAAATGAAATTTCTATTTGCAAATAAAAATTCTATTTTCAAATGAAATTTCTATTTCCAAATAAAAATTCTATTTTCAAATGAAATTTCTATTTGCAAATAAAAATTCTATTTTCAAATGAAAATTCTATTTCCAAATAAAAATTCTATTTTCAAATGAAATTTCTATCTCCAAATAAAAATTCTATTTCCAAATGAAATTTCTATTTCCAAATAAAAATTCTATTTTCAACTGAAATTTCAATTTCCAAATAAAAATTCTATTTTCAAATGAAATTTCTATTTCCGAATAAAAATTCTATTTATGTGACCTTTAATAATTCGCGTAAGCTAAATAATTGACCAATCAATGAAGCTACTCGTCATATTCCTTGAGCTGTACAATTTTCGTCCTAATGTATGTGAAGCAAATATTGTAACGTTAGAACGAAGCTACATTTGTTTTCCGAAACTCTCGATGCTATTCTATGTACACCCAATTGTGTGTACACTGCATTACGACTCAAGATTGCAAAATTCTTAGGAAAACGCGCTTGCGTAAATACTTTTATAGCAATTGCATCAATGGGGAATCACCAGTTGGTTAAAAAAAATGTAAAGCATATATGTATGTGGTTATCCCGGATATTTTTACCTGCTGCGTATTTTTAGAATTACGTACATTTCTAATGATGAATGAAAGTAAATAACGAAGATATAAGGAAATCAATTCACTATAATGCTTTTTTTTCAACGATTTAAAGAATTTATTAAGCCAACAATATTATATACACTTTATCAGTAATTTAATATCATTAATTTAAATTATAGATTAAATGTGTTTTCGATTCACTAAATCGTCATTAATATCCTTAACCTAAGTTCTATTACGACAATTCGTTTTTATGTTCACCGAAATCGATTATTTACTATAATATAATAATATCAACATATATATAGCTTAGATATATAATGGCATACACTCATTATCATCCCTTTGGAACACTATGAGACTCATTTATCAGACATTACAGGATATTTCTCACTTTCTCACTACTTTGCATGCGAAATGGCATTTCAAAGACAAGCCACAAGAGTGCAAGCTGCGCCTGTGCCGTCACTGTTGCAGGTGCAGGTGTTGCAGTCTTTTTTGAAGGTACTGTTGGGTACGCAAACAGAGAGTTTTGCAGGCCTGTCACATGCCATTTTGGTGCAGGCTATTTTTGTTCCATCGTCATTGCACATGCATTGATTGCACTCGATCTTGAAAGTCTTTTTTGGGTCGCAGACTTGTGGAGCTGAAACAATAAAACATATATCGTTAGTTTCATGATTTATGATAATAAAATGCAATAAAAATAACGAATTATCAAAATAGCAAATTACTAAAATAGTGAACTTCATAATAATGGCCATTCTAGATTGAGACATTTATTATTTTGAAATTCGCTATTTTGATCGTTAGCTATTTTGACCCACATCCTATTAAAATGCAACGAAAATAGCGAATTATCAAAATAACGAATGACTAAAATAGCAGATTCCATAATAATGGCCATTCTAGATTCAGACATTCATTATTCGGAAATTTGTTATTTTAGCCATTCGCTATTTCGACCCCCACCAAATGAAACGAGTAACAACTCACACAGAAATAAAACTATTGGAATCGCCAAAGTATTATTGAGACCAAATAGTTACTATTAATTTTTAATAGTGAGAATTACAAAAAACTATTAGTAACTATTTAGTCTCAATACCGTGTTGGCGAAGCCAATAACTTTTTTTCTGTAAGGGAATCTCTTAATAGATCGAATCGCACAAATCATAAATGTGATTCATTCTGATAAAAGATCAGCAATAATTTTATCAGCGATAAAGATGTGGAATTGCTTTTTCTGACTCACCTACAACTCTTGCATCATCCTTGGGTCCGCAAAGCATCATAGTGCAGGATCTGCTCTTGCCATCACTGCCACATGTACACGTGTTGCAGTCATCCTTAAAAAATTTGCCGGGTTGGCACAAGAAATCGGTCGAACGCTCCTTTCTCAACAATGAATTGGAAACAGTTTTCTTGGGTTCTTTCAAGGTGCCGTCTTTGTTCCACACTTCAGGATCACACAACATTTGCGTGCACGCGGAATGATCAAGTCTACCATCATTTGAGCAGACGCATTGATTGCAGTAACGTCTGAAAGGTTTTCCAGCCTCGCAACGTTCTTCAGTGTCTCTGACCTCCCTCAACAAGGGATTGGGAACAACTTCCTTGGGATCTTTTAAGGTACCGTCTTTGTTCCACACTTCAGGATCGCAGAACATTTGCGTGCACACGGAATGATCAAGTCTACCATCACTTGAGCAGACGCATTGATTGCAGTAACGTCTGAAAGGTTTTCCAGCCTCGCAACGTTCTTCAGTCTCTCTGACCTGCCTCAACAAGGGATTGGGAACAACTTCCTTGGGATCTTTCAAGGTGCCGTCTTTGTTCCACACTTCAGGATCGCAGAACATTTGCGTGCACACGGAATGATCAAGTCTACCATCACTTGAGCAGACGCATTGATTACAGTAACGTCTGAAAGGTTTTCCAGCCTCGCAACGTTCTTCAGTTTCTCTGACCTTCCTCAACAAGGGATTGGGAACAACTTCCTTGGGATCTTTTAAGGTGCCGTCTTTGTTCCACACTTCAGGATCGCAGAACATTTGCGTGCACACGGAATGATCAAGTCTACCATCACTTGAGCAGACGCATTGATTGCAGTAACGTCTGAAAGGTTTTCCAGCCTCGCAACGTTCTTCAGTCTCTCTGACCTTCCTCAACAAGGGATTGGACCCAATTTCCTTGGGTTCTTTCAAGGTGCCGTCTTTGTTCCATACTGCAGGATCGCATAACATTTGCGTGCACACGGAATTATCAATTCTACCATCATGTGAGCAGACGCACTGATTGCAGTAATTTCTGAAAGGTTTTCCAGCCTCGCAACGTTCTTCAGTCTCTCTGACCTTCCTCAACAAGGGATTGGACACAATTTCCTTGGGTTCTTTCAAGGTGCCGTCTTTGTTCCATACTGCAGGATCGCATAACATTTGCGTGCACACGGAATTATCAATTCTACCATCATTTGAGCAGACGCACTGATTGCAGTAATTTCTGAAAGGTTTTCCAGCCTCGCAACGTTCTTCAGTCTCTCTGACCTTCCTCAACAAGGTATTGGACCCAATTTCCTTGGGTTCTTTCAAGGTGCCGTCTTTGTTCCATACTGCAGGATCGCATAACATTTGCGTGCACACGGAATTATCAATTCTACCATCATTTGAGCAGACGCACTGATTGCAGTAATGTCTGAAAGGTTTTCCAGCCTCGCAACGTTCTTCAGTCTCTCTGACCTTCCTCAACAAGGGATTGGAAAGAATTTCGTTGGGTAGTTTCAAGGAGCCGTCTTTGTTCCAGATTTCGTGATTGCACGCCATTCTTGTACAAGCTGATTGAGCAACCTTACCTTCAGGTCCACAGTAACAAGAGTTGCAGTAGTATTTAAAACGCTTGCCAGGTTCGCAGGTATCTTGATTTTGCTCAACTTCGCGAGCCAGTCTTAAAAGTGGATTATTGGCGATTTCATTGGGAAGTTTCAGGGAACCGTCTTTGTTCCAGAATGCCGGATTACAGGCTTTCCTTGTACAAGCAGATTGGGCAACTTTACCTTCTGGTCCACAGAAACAAGTGTTGCAATAATATTTGAATTGTTTTCCAGGTTCGCAGGTATCTTGATTTTCCTCAACTTCGCGAGCCTCTCTCAACAGTGGGTTATGAGCGATTTCACTGGGAAGTTTCAGGGAACCGTCTTTGTTCCAGAATTCGGGATTACAGGCTTTCCTTGTACAAGGGGATTCGGCAACTTTACCTTCTGGTCCACAGAAACAAGTGTTGCAATAATATTTGAACTGTTTTCCAGGTTCGCAAGTATCTTGATTTTCCTCATCTTCGTGAGCCAGTCTCAAAAGTGGATTATTGGCGATTTCAGCGGGAACTTTCAGGGAACCGTCTTTGTTCCAGAAGTCAGTATTGCAGTACATCCTCGTGCATGCGGATTGTGAAACCAAACCTTTATCGCCACAGAAGCAGGTATTGCAGTAGTACTTGAATTTTTTTCCAGGCTCACAGGTATCCTGACTTTCTTCAACCTCGCGTGTTTGTCTCTTCAGCGGATTTTTGGTAATGTCAATTTTCAGGGAACCGTCTTTGTTCCAGACTTGAGGATCGCAGTACATATCAGTGCAGGCAACCAAACCATTCTTTCCGCAGATGCAGGAATTGCAGTAATCCTTGAAATGTTTTCCAGGTTCGCAACTTTTGACTTCATCGGAAACCTCGCCAGCCAAGGACCTTTTGGTAAGTTTAACGGTTTCTTTCAGGGTGCCATCTTTGTTCCAGACGTTAGGATCGCAGTACATATCGGTGCAAGCAATCAACCCGTTATCTCCGCACATGCAGGAATTGCAGTATTCCTTGAAAGGTTTTCCAGGTTCGCAACTTTTGACTTCATCGGAAACCTCGCCAGCCAAGGACCTTTTGACAACTTTGACGGTTTCTTTTAGGGTGCCATCTTGGTTCCAGACGTTAGGATTGCAGTACATCCTCGTGCAGACTGAATGAGCGACTAAACCGTCATATCCGCAGAAACAGGAGTTGCAGTAATATTTGAATTTTTTTCCAGGTTCACAGGTATCCTGATTTTGCTGGACCTCACGTGCGTTCCTCAGGAGATGATTTTTGATATTTCCTTCCGGATTCTTCAGGGAACCGTCTTTGTTCCAGACGTTAAGATCGCAGGCCATCATCGTGCACACAGCATTGTCAATTTTGCCATTGCTTCCGCAGTGGCACGTGTTGCAGTAATCCTTGAAGATTTTTCCAGGCTGACATGTTTCCTCGGTCGCTTCACGTTTCTCTTTGGTCAATTGATTTTCTGTTGAGAGCACAGAACGATCCGGAGGCGCGCAAGCCCAACCGAGTCCATCTCCTGTGCAGAAGCACACGAGGCCGTCAAAGTTGCGACTATCACCAGGCTCACATACCAAATCGGCTGCAATAAATATGAGAAAATAGTTCGATTATTCACAAAAACTTCAACGATAGAATTTCCGATTACAAGAATGATAATCATGAATGCGAACAATAAATTAAATTTGAATGCAGTTTCAATATTTCAAATGAAGTTTCAATATGTCAAATGAAGTTTCAATATTTCAAATGAAGTTTCAATGTTTCAAATGAAGTTTCAATGTTTCAAATGAAGTATCAATATTTCAAATGAAGTTTCAATGTTTCAAATGAAGTTTCAATGTTTCAAATGAAGTTTCAATGTTTCAAATGAAGTATCAATGTTTCAAATGAAGTATCAATATTTCAAATGAAGTTTCAATGTTTCAAATGAAGTTTCAATATTTCAAATGAAGTTTCCATATTCCAAACGAAGTTTCCATATTCCAAATGAAGTTTCAATTTTTGAACCTGTTTCAATATTTCAAATGAAGTATCAATATTTCAAATGAAGTTTCAATATTTCAATTGAAGATTCAATATTTCAAATGAAGTTTAAATATTTCAAATGAAGTTTAAATATTTCAAATGAAGTTTTAATATTTCAAATGAAGTTTTAATGTTTCAATTGAAGTTTCAATATTTCAATTGAAGTTTTAATATTTCAAATGAAGTTTCAATATTTCAAATGTAGTTTTAATATTTCAAACGAAGTTTTAATATTTCGAATGAAGTTTCAATATTTCGAATGAAGTTTCAATATTTTAAATGAAGTTTCAATATTTTAAATGAAGTTTCAATATTTTAAATGAAGTTTCAATATTTTTAATGAAGTTTCGGGATTTCAAATGGAGTTTCAATTGAAGTTTCAATATTAAAAATGAAGTTTCGATATGTCAATTGAAGTTTCAATATTAAAAATGAAGTTTCGATATGTCAATTGAAGTTTCAATATTGCAAATGAAGTTTCAGTATTTCAAATGAAGGTTAGATATTTCAAATGAAGGTTAAATATTTCAAATGAAGTTTCAATATTTCAAATGAAGTTTCAATATTTCAAATGAAGTTTCAACATTTCAAATGAAGTTTCAACATTTCAAATGAAGTTTCAATTTTCAAATGACGTTTCTATATTCAAATGAAGTTTCAATATTTCAAAGGAAGTT